>WEIU01014763.1:28132-42106 GCA_013389925.1 Aegithalos caudatus
CATCAGGTTAATAGACCTATCAATCTTTTACACATAGAAGTATATGTGTGTACATATATATATATACACACACATATCAGTTTGTATACATTCCAGAGGAATTGGTGAACTAATATAAGCAACAGCAGAAATTTTTAATTGAATCCTTTACTAATAAGGAGCATTAATACTGCTACTTAACTCATCAAAGAATAAACAGTGCTGTGCAAACTGCATCTGTATAACATTTATATTGTTGAACAGGAATTGTAAAGTGTTGGGAGGATGCTGAGGAAAGGGAACAAACCTGATTTTAGTCTGATTTAGCTGCAAGACCACAGTCTACAACAATTAATAATAAAAAAATCCCTTTACAGCTCTATTTTTAAAAGCTAATATCAATGCTATTCTTTCTATTGACTCTAACAGTGAGAAAGCCTCATGCAAATGAAAAAAAAAAAAAGGATTTTCAAACAATTTCTCCTCCCCATCTCTCATTTATATAATTCAGGAGAAACAATGGAAAGGGGAGAAGATAAAGCAGATGCAGCTTTCTGCATCACATTTTAGAGCTGAACTTGGAGGATTGTACCACACAAGCAACTTCCAGCAGCACTCCACCAAGGTGATAAATGCTGCCATTCTACCACACACAGCTTTGACACTCAGGAAAATCAGTTCTGAGCTCCATTCACTGGAAAGGTGAGATTGTTGTGAGAGCAGAGCAAAATCAAAGTTACAGGACAGCACATTCCTGTACAAGAATTAGCATTTCTTGCTGGCATTGGCAGCACTGCTGAGACTTGTAAATTATTCAGCATCTACAATCAACATGCCAAATTTCAGTGGGAACCTCGGTGCTTTTGTAAGTAAATTTTTATCTTACCCAATCATGTTTGATGTGTGATTGACTAAGGGTGTTGCACAAAGGTGTCTCTCCAGCTTGATTGGTAACGCTGCACTTGTGCTTCCTCGAGGAAAAATGAGCTGCTTGCATTTGAAATTCATGTCATAAATTCCCCAGTATTTAGATTTACCCTCTCTCTTATAGCCTCATTCTATCTCTAGAATCTCTGGCTTTGATGAAGCCAGGAGAAACTAAAAGGAGCTGCAAGCAGATCTGTAAGGACCATCCATTTATTAACTTTAATAAAAGTTATCTTGATCCACAAGGCTCGGACATTTAATTAAAATAAACCAAGAAGATGCAGTAAAAATCTGAGTAAAATTTAATATTAGATCAGCATAAGGAAATTCAAGAGAAAACAGAGGGAACTGATAAAACACTTGATGGATGGGGAAGGATATGATGGTTCAAGGAGAGGGGATGTCATGCAATATTGTCCCAGCTCAAGTGAAGGCAGAGCACAAAGCTGCTGGGTAACTCATTTACATGCACAAGTGCTGGCTGGAACGGCCACAGTGCTTGAGAAGAAAAAGCCTGGGATAAATTATTTAAGGGCTGGAGATGCAGTTCACACTTTCCCTGCTCTGACTCTGGTTTTTGCACACATCCATTATCCCACCAGTTTAAACCACCAGCTCAGGAAGGAGTGCCAGTGGTGGGGTAGCAATGAGGTGTTAGGATTTCAGCTTTTATAATGTTTTTATTTATTTGTAACCCTGCAGTTCTTTGGTGAATAACTCCAAACTCCACACACAGTGTGAGCTGCTGCTTCTCCATTTTGGTCAGACACAGCAATTCCTCTCCAGGATGGGAATCAAGGATCCCTCACTGCCTCAGGCCTGAGGGATGGAAACAAAAGTGAGTTTGGGGAAAGAAAACTGGGGGTAAATAACTTCATTACTGAAGTCGTAATTGGAAGATGAGCCCCCAATGTGCAAATGGACCAACCTGATCAAAGTGTGAAACCCATGACACTGCTCCATTTTTGGGTGTAGCCCCTGGGGGGCTTCATCTGCCCTAAATGCACCTGAAGGCCCTCCAGTAAATGAAATTTTTTATTCCTTTAACTCTGCCTGGCCTCTGTTTTTAGGTATCCCCAAAGGCACCAGCAACACCAAGCTCCTGCAGACTGCAGTTCTCACCCAGGAGCTGGGATAACCACCTGGGAAAAGGGATTGCAGAGAGTTTTTTGCCCCTTAACCACAAACCCCTTCACCACAGGAGTGGCTCTGCAGCCCCTCGAGCAGTGCCTCTCTTCCCCCTCCAAGCCTGCCTGTTGTTCCCATGAGTTCTTGCAGGAGACATTCTCATTGTTGTGATGGGCTTGTCAAGCCTTCACATTCCTAATTTCTCAGTTTTGATGACTAGATCTTTGCTATAATACTGAGAACAGTGCAGGAAGTGAGTGAAGGGATGACAATCTTTCATTTTTTGAGACACAAAATAAGTCTTTCCTGTCTACAAGTCAATCCTGTTTTATTCTTAGCTTCTCTGGAGCACACTTCCTCAGACAAGAACTAAACTCTTTTGTCAAAGACATAAATACTGTAGAAATGCTGTTCAAACCCTTCCTTCCTGGGTTGTAGTAGCAGATTGCAATTTGTCTGGTAGCATTAAAGTTCTAAAAGTTTTTGTTTAAAAAGTTGCCATTGAGTAAAAAAAAAAAAAAAAAAAAAAAAAAAAAAAAAAAATTAAAATTCTCTCATTTGAATTACATAGAATTACTGATATTTTCCTGAGGCAATCCACAATCTAAACACAAACAACAGTTACTATGTAACACTTTTCAGTCAACATCAGGCGAGATTAAGAAGGTATTTCTTAAAACAGTGAAATAGAAAATTACATTTTACAGTGGAGTTTGATTAATGGTAAAGAAGAAATATTTTATATTCCTTGCACAAAACAGGCTGAAACACAAATATTAATATTATCTAAGACTTCAGCGTGGCTAAATAATTCATAAAAGTTAATTGAATTTTGTTGGTTGGAGAGGGGATAAGATTGATTCAGCAATGAGACAGATGAGATAATCCCCTTCAGCCTCTGATATGAGCATTGCCCTTTTCTCTGACCTCCTCCAATTTGTTCCCTAATTACACATGGATCAGTCAGCAAAACAGTTCCTAGTGACTCCCCAACAGCTGCTGACCCCAGAATTCCCTGGAGTGTATCACAGGGGAATGGAAAATTCAGCACCAATTGAAATGGTCAATTTGTACATATTTACTGATAGGTACTTTTTCTATGGTAAATATTTTCCTGACCCCTCCAACCTCAAGGAGGTGTTTATAACCTTACTTGTGTTTTGCATACTCCAGTTATTTTGCCACTTGCATATTAGTCTATAATTCACTTTGCCTTGCAATACAGCATTCCAGAAAATGCACAAACAAGTGTGTGCAAATTTAAAGAAATCTGACAAACAACCAAATCAAATAATGCTCAGTGAGCTAAGAGAAATCAAAATTCTCTCCTGCCTAAAAATCTATGAAGAAAGAATGTTTGTGCCACTGATGTGAAGAATTTACCCCAATGTTGGTCTCAATACATCCACCACTCAGACTATGACAGAGAGGTATAAAAGCAACTTAACAGAACTTCCATGCACAGTTTCAACACTATTAATTAAATAAATATTCTGATTTACAGGAAGAAACTGTAGCAGCAAGAGTTGTTGAGGAAGAACAGAAAATTACAGCCTGGAAACCCTGATTATTTAAACTATCTCATCTACAGATTAAGGAAATTTATTTTGGTCCTCTCCTACCTAAATCCCCAATTCAAATCCTAAACTCTAGTCACTCATTCATTTGGTGAAATACTGTACCCTGGTGAACACTCTAAACCCAGAATATTAAAAAGGTCAAAATAATATTAAATGTGGGGCCTTGCAAAATTAAAGAAGAGTCTTTCAAAGCCCTGACTGGGCTGAGCTCATGGAGCAAACCAGAGGAATTCCAGCTCTGTTGCTTTGCACTCAGGATTGTGCTTGAAGGGAATGCTGAACCTACACATTTATGACAAAATCCAGTGAAAAGAGAAGTGGCTAAATACTCACTCACATCAGAAAAGATTAGAAAAGCAGCACAAAAGAGAGTACATTGTAAGGAACATCAGCTCTCCTTCTGTGGAAATGATCAGGAGGAAGAGTTGGAGAGCATTAAATGCCATGTGCTGAGACTCCCCCAGCTCACTCAGGCTGAGCAGCAGGATTCCTACAGCACCACTCAGGGAAAATTCCCAGCCCATCCATCTGCACAGGAGTGTGTTATTTATTGCATTTCTCCATCAGGCAGGCACACAAATACACACATGCATCCATGAGCTTGGCACAAGCCACTTAAGCTGATTCTGAGACTCCACTTGCAGTTCTCTGAGCCAGCACCATCAGACCAGGTCAGCTTTAGGAGTGCCAGTTATAGATATTTTCAGCAAAGCAGTCCAGGCTTCTTTATCCAAAATTTCTGAAATATGAAAACATTGAACCTAACGTGTTAATTTTATTCTCTGTATAAAAGGCTCCTGAAAGGGCAGAAGAGGAAATTTACTTGTACTAAGATGGAAGTTGATAGAGTGACAGATACTTGCTATCTCATATGGGAGGAGGGTTTTCTATTTCAAAAACTATGGCCAGAATCAAGAAATTAAAATACATCTATATTATTATGCTATTATTAGTAACAAATTATATAGTATAATTAACACATTATATATGATATTTAATATATCTAGTTAATTATATGTATATAATTAATATACATCTGATTACAGGTTTTTACCACAGAAGAGTTAAATCTTATTATATCTGTGTCTCACTCATCCTCTGCTTTTAAATCATGGTAGAGCAACTACACAAAACAAAGACTTCAGGCTGTTTCCAAGGTGATCAATCAAGAGGCAATATTACACGTGGCAATAAGTTCACATTGCAGTTATTTAAGCCTTAAAATCTACTTTGCTATAGGATCTGTAAAACCCCTTCCCTCTCATGTCCTCCCCCTTTTTTATTTTTTTTCCAAATTAAGGATTTTGCAGGATAAGGAAATGCAGTTTGTACTGGCAGGAGCAGAACAGGCACACAAATGCAAAGTCAAACTTTCAGGAAAAATACCCTTTGTCCTGCAATCCTAAAACTTTCCAAAACTGCAGCAGGTTCCTGCCTGGAGGAGGAACCCAGATGTTTTTGTGATCTTCCCATCAGGCAGATTCCCAGAAAATTATTTCATATTTCAGTGGTGGCCTAGCTTTCCTCACAAGACAGCCCTTAGCACTCCCAGACCATTATTGGCATCTTGGCAAAGGTTATGATTAGAACAAGCCCCTGATGTACAACATTTGCTGTTCTCAGATGTATGAACACAGCACAGGTGGTGCACTCCAGCTCTCATTTGGAGTTACCTGCAGCTCCCACGGCAGAACATTGGAACACTGGGGAACACAGAGGTTAAATCCACCTTTTTACAGAAGCATTTCATGGGGGGACACTGAGGCACAGCTGGTCTCTAAGCTCTGGGTGTGATGGACCTGCTGTGTGTGCCCATTCCTGTGTCCCACAGAGATCCCTGTGCCCTGTGTTGGAGGTTTGGGCACAAACAGGACAGGACCACTGTGAGATGTTCCTCAGGCCTTTACTGCAGCATCAGCCTCACATCAGGGTTTGAGACAACTGAGGGATGGCAGCAGCTCACCTCTGCCAGCAGCAGCCAAAGATCTCTTTGGCACAGGGCATTTTAAAAGTTTTCCAGCCAATGGCTCATTGCTAAAGCTTACAGACAATTGTTCTGCCAGTCACTGAAAGCACCCACACCTGCTTCAAGCAATGTTTGCTTGTTTGCCTTCTATTAACAATAAACAATATTCCATTATTGAACTTAGAGCCTTCTACTGTCTTGCTGAGTGTGACAGTTCTGGCTTCTTTTTCTCTGCCAAAGTCAGAATGAATAATACACAGGAAAAGTAGATTTTGATTTTGGAGTTGGATATTTCTTGTTTTTTACCTGTTTACAAACTCATGAGGCATGAGCTCTAACTAGAAAGTTAGAGAAATTAGGTAAAATAGGGTGCTTCTAACANACTTAGAGCCTTCTACTGTCTTGCTGAGTGTGACAGTTCTGGCTTCTTTTTCTCTGCCAAAGTCAGAATGAATAATACACAGGAAAAGTAGATTTTGATTTTGGAGTTGGATATTTCTTGTTTTTTACCTGTTTACAAACTCATGAGGCATGAGCTCTAACTAGAAAGTTAGAGAAATTAGGTAAAATAGGGTGCTTCTAACACTTTTCAAGGTTGTTTAAGTGCTAATTATCCAATAACAAGATGACACCTATATTATTTATATTTCTGACCCAATAATGACCACCCAAGGCCTGCAATGTGAACCTTTTTCACCCAATTACAGAAAACCACCAAACCAATGAAGAAGAAAGAAGAATAAGGTGAAGAAGAAGGACTTAAACACCTAAAATCCTCCATCTTGCTTCACATATACTACTATATACTCAAATCTTAAATCTAATTTTTTCACCCTGTGAGATCACATAATGCTATCCAAACTACACACCAACAACACCCGTGCTGCCAATCAATCTCAGAGCCTGTTCCAAGGCCTCAAGTCAAATGTGGTGATTGCTTAAGTGTGGGCACCTTTTAGCATAGAAAGCCTCCAGTTTTTATCCTCCAGGGTTCCAACAGCTAAGAATATTTTTGTGCAGTCGTAAGGTCTATCCTGGCCAAACCTAAGACTCAAACTCTTGTTTTGTGTCCTTGCTTGCTGTACTGTTATAACCTTTCCTACTTTCAAGCCTTGCAGTTGCAGCTAATTCCCAGTTGTGGGCCTGATATTTCTGACTCTGAAAGGTTCTCAGCCTGTCAGTGGCTGATTTTTCTTCCCAAAGGAAGATTTCTTGAGAATTTTCTTTCAATGGCAGTTTCTGTAAATAACTCATAACATTTCTAGTAAACAATATTTTTCTCATAACAACCCCTCTCCCAGGTGTTGTTTCTGTTACTTAACCAATGGAGAGAAGTGTCAATCCTATGAAGCAATAATGTCCATTTTTAGCACAGCATGCTATAAAAAGGCCGGAGGAATTGTAAATAAGTCCTTCTGATGTTCTTCTGCCTTGGAACTGGAGTCAAGCATCTTTTATTTTGTGTCTAACAACACAAATTCTTCTGCTCTTTCTGTTTCTGGGGCCTGCTCTCAGAGCTTCCAGAAAGCCTCCTTACCTTTAATATTTCCCACACCCTGGGACAGCTGCAGGAACACCCATCCCACCTGAGTCCCACCTGGATGGGGATGACTCCCTCTCTGCCTGAGTTTCCTGATGCTGTGGGATTGTTGTCACTCCTGTGAGCAGTGAGCCCTCAGCTTGCATTATCCCAGGGCTGCCCCTGCTTATCTATCCCCTGTTATCAATCTTCCCACAATGGACTGCTCCTCTGCTGTCAGATGGAAAGTTTTCCCATTGAACAAGAAGCAAGATTCCATGTCTTTTCCTCATTTTATTACATAACAGCTTCATAATAGGAAGCTTTTACAATTCATAAAATAGTGCAGTGCTCATCTAATGTAGGTAAAAGAAACAGACCAGTGTCTGAAAAATAAAAATGTTCTTGAGTCTCATTCAAGGATCATAAATTATGTTTTTAAAATACACTCATCCACTTCAATCTTCATTTTTTTCTATGTTTTCATATACTAAAATAATAACTGGCTGTTTTCTGGTCATGACAGACCAATGTGGTGAGCAGATGGAATGAAAAGTTGATACCAAAAAACCCTTTTTTCTTTTTTTATTCAAAAACTTCAAGTACCTTTTATACTGCTTGTTTTGTTTTGTTTTTCTTTTTGTTTTTCTTTTCTCTTCTGGCTGCTTATGTCCTGAGCAATTGCTTTTATGAGCACAAAGTGCAGTTTTCAGTGGAAGTCTGGAGGGGTCTGCACAAGAGCATTAAGCAGGGTTGTGACCCAAGAGACTGAAGCTTTGATCCAGTAATGAGATCATCAGGAATACTCCCAGCAGGGCTGCAGATGTGCTGCACAATAAAACAGAGCTAACAACAGCATCAAGAAATGCAGATCTAGAACAACCACACACACAAAGAAACTGGGGAACATAAGGGTGAGGAAATAAAGGCTGGAAAATGACTTTCACTCCAAGGACTAAATGATTATTACAATTTCAGCTTCAAAGCCACAAACTGCATAACTCATTTGCAGTAAGAATATTATCTTGATATTTATGCAGCACAAAACACAGATTAGAAGGAAAAATGGAGCTTTCAAAATCCAGGAAAATTAGATGGGATCTAATCACCTATGAAATACTTCATTGAACTATAACATGAAGGAAATACAGGTATAGTTTTACCACAGAGCATATTAGTTTCTCTCTTAGTTAAGAAAGTCATCAGGCAGCAGGTAAATTCTGCAACATTTCTTGTTTCCCCAGTAAGAGGATTTTCAGTCCTTAAGGATAGAGAAAGGACTGTCAATACAGTGACTTTTTCCACTGGGACAATGGGAACTGCATTTATCTGTGAAACAATACATTAGTGACAGCTCCTATGCTCAGCAACCAGTTGGTGATCATTTATTGGAACCCTGATTATCCCAAACTGCATCTCCTTCAGGAGAGGCTCCTCATCTGTGTCACCTCATCAATTATCACTTAATAAGAAGTGTTACTCCTCTTTAAATGTTCAGCATGGGCAGAGACAAATTCTGACATTAGCATAATGAAGTCTAATATCTCAATAAAGGGCACGAGTCAATAACTGCCATGAGCCACGTCCTGTATTCAGCCAGTCCTTTAAAATTCCCAGGGGAGAGATAGTCAAAGTGTTAAAGGGCTCAGAGGTGTTTAAAAGGTGTTTAAATTAAAATATGCAAGTAAAGCAGAGTAATTTAGGTTGCTTTAAAGCCAGGATCTGAATATTGTTTTTTGCCAATTGCTAGTCAGCAGTTCTGCTTCTGATTTTATCTGAAAACTATAAAGAAAGTAGATTTCAATGCTCAATTACTCAGAACTCTTCCCTCTGCACTCTGTGCCAGACAAGCCTTGTCAGACAGTCTTGTGTTTTACCACTGTAACGCATCATCTGCTTTATCCTTAGCTCAGATTTTTAAAGTCACTTTAATTTGTGTAGTTTAAGGAGGATTCATCTGTTCTAAAATTTGTACCTGAGCTGCTTGCATCACAGGCTGTCCATAATTATTGAGGCTTTTTTTAAGGAGCTATAACTTATGTTTCATACTGTCTGAATTCAGAAGAACTAATAGTTATGTTAGAAACACTAATATTTATGAACACAGAAGTCTGATGCACAGAATAAAGAGCAGTAATGCATGAAATACCAGCAGTTAATGCAAATTGCTTCTTTTTAGGGTTGATAAAAATAAGGATGTCACATGCAGACAATACATCCAGCAACACTTCAGAAAAGTTGAATGTGATGTGTCTGCTGCTCTGCACCATGAAAGATCACTCACCAAGCACAGGGAAAGGGGGAACAAGGAAAACTGTCCCTAAACCAGCTTGGACACACTCCAGTTTCCAGCACCCAGACTGAAACAGCTCCAGCCCCTGAAATCCAGACCACTTTACAGAGAAACAGATTCAATCAGTAAATGCTTCTTTTCCTGTTTTTTCACCCATGCTGCAGCTCCTGTCTGGAGCACACAGGAGCTGTTGCAGGAGAACTTCTGCAGGGGATGGGAGCTCACAGCACCATCAGCTCCCCAGGGTTTGGAACACCCAGCACTGAGCCAGCCTGCTTAAATCAGGAATAAACAAAGCTTCCAAGCCACCTTCTCCCAAAAGATAACATCAGTATCACCCAGGTGATTGGTGTTTAAACCAAAATTAAACGGCTCATAACCCTGCTAGCACCCACATTCATTGCAGGTCTCTGAACACAGCAATGAACTAACACTGAAACCTTTGTTACAAATAATTACAGCCAGCACCTCAAGGGGAGACAATGAGAAAACAATGGTGGGTAAGTTCTGTTTTACTCAGTAAATGTGAGATCAGACCACTCTTGCCTGGTGTATCCAGGATTTAGGATTAATTCTTCCTGTAAAAAACATTTCAGTTTGGCCCTTCTCCCTCCCTGGAAACTCTCAAATCACCCCCTCTCAATCCACACTTTGGTGTTTCCAGTCTATGAAGTAGAGGAGGAGCTAAAAGACACCAGAAATCTTTTTTACAGGAGCTAAAAGACACCAGAAATGTAAAATAGCATGACTATTTTGGCTATGTAACCATCACATCATTTATTCATTTTGTCTTTTTAGGCCTTTTGCACAAAAACTGAGCAGCTCAGCTGAAGGCACTGAAATACTTGCTTCACTATACATGTTTGCAGGAAACTTCCTTTTCCAGAATTTACTCCTAATTCAACAGAATTGTCTGGAATCTACAAACACAAATGTAGAGATAAATACTCACAAAAGTGTTCACCAACACCTGTAATTGGAGTTTGATTTCAGCTTTAATGTTCAAGTCATGTACGTGTCTGCCTTCAGCAGTCAAAGTCTAAAGCTTTTATCAAGATAACCAACTCGTGAGTTTTGCACTGTGACATCTGAGAAAAACATTATGTCTCATACATCCTGGAAGAAAAATGATTTCCATTAAGTCAGGTGTACAATAGTTATAAAAGCACAGTCTAATGCTGTTAAAGAAATACTTTGACATCCTGCTGATAAGATCATTCTACCCTTGCAGAATGTCAACAGCTAATCATATTCTTTATCTGCACAGATATTATACTGAAAAATTGACTTTGCCATCTGGCTCTCCAGAATTTTTATCAGGTCTTTTTAATTAGGTTCAAATCATTGATTTCCATTGTTCCCCTGCCTCTGTGTTTTTCAGACTGAATCCATTTGCAGTGCACTGCAGCGTTCTCAAGTGGAACCTGAAATGAATGGGGTTTTCCCACAGGTTTTCACACTTTACATCTGCTAGCAAAAGTCCTGTCATGCTTGCTTAGTGGTGCATATAATTCAATTTTTGTTTTATTAAGATATGAGGATGACCAATCTATTAACAACGAAAAAAAAATTAAAAAGTAAATCTAACAACCTTAAAAACTCTGTATGAAAAATGGGCCTAAAGCTCATAAATTAAAGACATCTGCAAGGAATCTGGGAGGCTGGGTTGCTATAATTGTGATGAACATAATGAAATCAAAGTTGTGAAGACTGTCACAGGCCAGGACATATTTCTATGTTAGTTTGGATTTTCTGGTCTACTGCAGTACAAAAGGCATTTGTGTGGCATTTCAAGTTCAGAAAAAGTTTATAATATAAAATATTGCTCTACACCCCACACAGAGATCCTGTAAATTTCAGTTCTCAGAGCAGAAGCTCCTCCAAAACTATTGATTTTAGACCTTACACAAAACAGTAATTAAGCTGCAAGGTAACTTTGGTAATGTTGATCTATGAGGAATATGCTTTTCCAGGTAAGAAAGAAATATCTTTAGGAATTTGCATTCATAAGGAAAATTGAAGACAAGTTCCTGAACAATTGAAGACTAATTTGATTTTCAAAGTGTGTAAAATCCAGATCTGAACTTCCTCCAGAATTTGCTGGATGGAGAGGCTTGGATAGAGACCATAACTTTAGTTTTGGTTAAAAGAACAACACAAGAAGAAATAAAGCAAACATGCACCCAGAACAACTTGGTGGTACAATTTAAAAGCTGAACAGTGAAGTTTACATTTTTTGCTCATTTACTTCATTAATTATACAAAAATGTACATGTGTTCTAGATATAAAATACAACAAATCTAGATACAAAATACAGCAAAAACTTGCTAATACAATTTGAAAGCTGAACAGTGAGGTTTACATTTTTTTGCTCGTTTACTTCATTAATTATATAAAAATGTACACGTGTTCTAGATATAAAATACAGCAAATCCTCTGGGAAGGAGACCAAACCACTAATTTGGGATCCACACAACAAGGCTGTCAAAGATTGAAGGTAAAATGACAAGACAAAACAAAACTCCAAATGTCACTCACAGGGCCCTGCACTGACATTTCAGGTCCAAATACATCCCAGATTTTATTTCTCACTGCTGACCAAAGAAAGTTTGGGTAAGAGGCTGCCAAGCTGTGTCTGCTCAGGACCAAAGCTGTAACTTCCCTACAGGGCACTGCTTTGGTTCCTGGCTGAGACAGGGAGGATTTAGCATTGGAACAACTTTATTTCCCTTTCTCCCCCCTAGAACAGAGCAAAATATGACACCAGGCATACCAGGATGTGTCTTTCTCCTGATGCAAACAGAACTTTCATTATGGGCACATAAGGCAGCTCAGGTACTGGAAAGTACTTGGAAATTCAGCCTGCAAAATATTTCTCTACAGAGTGTCTGGAATCAAACAGAAACTGCCTCTCGCTGAAGAAATTACAATCCTTGGATAAAATTTACTCTAAGGCTGTACTAACCCCATGCCCACTTAATAATGTATCAATAGCAGAGTTTACTTCAAAACAAATCAGAGGACCTGCAGTGCAGCAAACCTGAGGCATGAGGATCAAAATATGGTGATATTTTGTAATTAAAGCCAAGCAGCACACGGGGCTGGTCATGGGGCTGGAAGGGNCATGGGGCTGGAAGGGGAAGCAGAAGATGCAGGAAAACTTTCCCAAGTTTTAATTGTAAGGAGCTCTTCCACTTATTTGAGTTGTACATCTGGGCACTTTCATTGAGACATTTTCTTGGAGATCAGAGCAAGAAAAGTGGAAAGAAAAACCAGGAGTACGTTTGGTTGAATGTTTTTCCCAAAATTGAAATTAAGCTGCTTCACTTATAATTCTCCTGCTCTTACATNGAATCCCAGATACCACTCTCAGTAATTTGTTGTTTCATTTTTTAGGGTTTGTTGTTGTTGTTTTCCTTTTAGGATTTATATTATGTGAATTATTCCTTCAGGTCTCTGAACACCAATTACCTCATAAGCCTGACACTGTGCTAAGACCTCCAGTTCCTCTCTCTCTCACTGAATATATTTTCCAATTGCTTTCTTATGTATTTCATAGGGATCCAGACACACAAGGCATTTGATAGAATAATATTATTCTTTTACTTGTTCCTGTTATGATATTATTATGAATAAAGTTCTCTAATTTATAATCCCTGTTGACTTAGTTCTTTTCACAGTTACAAGTGTTATTTCTTGCTCTGGAGGTTACTCAGCCACTCAGAAATACTTCAGTGATTTTTTTATTTTTTTTTTTCTTTTTGTATTGATCACGGAGGTTTTTGATGTTTCATTGTTAAATGACTTTGACTGTGCTTCATCCTGTGGTTATACATGTGAATATCTGGCATTTTCTGTCCTGTGAGGAGTTCCTTGCTGGGTTTGGCCCTCAGGGAGAGCTGAGCAGGCAGAGCAGTCCTTACATCCCTGAAGTGCAGCTGAGTCCCACGCCAGCCCCCACAAGTGATGGAGATTGATTAACTCAGGTGTACAAATGCTGTGACAGGTCCATGCTTTTACTGCAGAGCATGAGGAGTCCTACAGGAGACTGCAGAATACTCCTGACACATTTTAGCTGGCTCTCACAGGCTGATAAAAGCATAGCCACTGCAGCACTGTTCACCTCTTCAGCTTCTTAAACAATTTCTCCCCTTTCAGTGAATCTGCCTTTATTAGAGTCAAATAGGGGAACTCAGCCAAACAAAGCCCTCAAGTATTTTACCCAGTTGAGAGCAATAACCAAATGCTCTCCCACAACCACTTTTCTTCAAGGTGGGAGAATGAAGAGCCAGGCTCTCATGTGCTACAAAGCTTTCTCTGCTGTGAGGAAATCAATAACAGGGGTGATGACTCCTCAATTATCCCTCCAATGCATTTTCAGTTTTCCTGCTTTTCCTGCAGTCTGCCTTCTCCCTCATGGCTAAGCCACTACCCAGATACTCACAAGAATGAGAAACCTCTCCCCAGGACATTTGAAAAAACCCAGTTTAATTTTACTCTGAAGAGTTCGTGAATTATTACCTATAATTTAAGAGCTATACCATTAAAGAACTGTACATATATATATATATATATATACAT
>WEIU01014763.1:45023-68629 GCA_013389925.1 Aegithalos caudatus
TTTTTTTTTTTTTTTTTTTAAATCAAGAATTCAAACAGTGTTTTATTAATGTTTATCCTTAATAAAGACAATAAAACTGCAAGGAAGGAGGAAGGGGAGTAAGGAAAGAGAATAGAAGAAACTAGTCTGTGGAATTATTTGGAAAACCTGTAAGGTATTTTGCCTCAGGGTCTACCCTTGGCAAGGCTCAGTGAAAGCAGGAGGGAAAAGTGTAATGCAAACAGTGGTATAACAGAAAATGCAACCACCACCCCCAGATGCTCCCTCTGTAGATCCACAGTTGCATGTTTGTATAAATGTGCATATCCAAATGTCTGTTCACCACGTCCAGAGCACGTGCCACGCAGGAATGAACAAAACACACAACTCCTGGAAATATCTCAACCCATGCTAAGTGTGGCACACAACTGCAAAGAAATAAAAAAGCTGTAAATGTTTAAAGAGGCATTTTGGACCCATTGCAAACACACATGGCCAGACCTGACCTAACAGACTGAATTAATGAGGTATCACCAGCCCCAAGGGCTCTCTCTGTCACGGCCCCTGAACTTTTTCTTCTGCCCAAAATCTCTTGCAATTTATTCTGATGCCTCTAACTTGCTCCACATTTTTGAGGCTTTAAAGCTGTTCTTTGATTAGCTATTAGGGCGTATCTTTCTCTATTTTAGAGCAGTATTTTAAATAAGAGCTCTCTGACAGGCCGTGGTGTAATCCATGGAAAGGTCCCTGGTTCCCTGCTGACCCCAGACTGCAAAGGCTGAAAGTCAGAGCTGCCCACTGGCACATTTTATCCTCTGGATGCAGAGAATTGATGGGTTTGGTCCAGAGCTTCAGTGGATAAATATCCACATCCCAAGCTGTCACCAGCACTGGTATTATAATGTCATTCTCAGCAGAAGGTCGAGGGGTGAGCTGGCAGAGAGACTAAATTGTGTTTGCAAACCTAGGAGGCAAGATAAAAACAAACTAACTGGGTGGCTAAAAAACCCACCCCGTCCCTATGGCTGATTCAGAGATGCTGCTCCAAGATTCTTGACAAACTGAACTCACTTTCCAAAAGAATTTACCACTGGGAGGATTTCTAAGACAGTGAACTCTTGAGAAAATGCAATATTTATTGGCAGCTATGCAACTTACAGATCCAAGTTGCAAATGGTGTTTAGACTGCTGCAATCTCCTCAATCAATCTGTACTTTGGAAAATCAGCTAATTGAAATTAGCAAATGAAACAGCTGATCTGGCCTTACCTTTCTCCAACCTCCTGCCAGCAGAATTTTAACATTTGTTCTGTAATTCCCAAATAATTGCACATTGCTATGACACTACTTCTGGTAAATACTTCTCTTTCAGTATTTTCTTTTAGACTTTGTTTAGACACTTTTCTTTAGAATTAGCCAAATTTAAGCTTACTAGATTTGTTGGGAACCATATGTAGTCACTTTTTGAACAGATGAGAGTTTTTTTCTGCTCCACTTTCTGATTTTTGAATGCCATGGGGAAGAATTTTTCTGTCTCAGACCCTTCCCAAAGATTTGCTGGTTTGTAAAGGAGCTCTGTGGAGTTTGCAGGATATTTTTTCAGATCAGGACTGCACCATACTAGCATTAAGAAACAACAAAAGCTTCATGTTTAAGAGAACATTTTATTCTTGAATTTCCTCTTTGTGCAGTGCTCACCCACAAGGTGCAATTTCTTCAACCTACATGATTTTGGATGGATTTTTTTCTGGACAAATGTTTAAAGAATTACAGTCCTATAGTGTTCCTACCCACTTATACAAATAACTGAAAGTCCTGGTTTTGTTTAGAACCAAACACTGTGGAATTCAGGGGATAACAGGGCACTGAGGTTTGTTCCCCTGGGAATGATATTCTGATGATTTTTTTTTACATTCTGTCAACAGAGGGCCCTGATTTTAGAAGTTAATTCTGCACAAATGAGAAGTCCTCAATGGAAATCCTGTTTGACATAAGTGGGAACTAAAGGGAATTTAACAGGGTCTGAATACAGTTTAATACAAACTCTGCCCCTGGTGTTATTTCTGCTCAGGGGACAAGGAGCTGTGCCTCACACCCCCCAGGCTGGGATGGTTGGGGGCTGCAGAAAGTTCTGGTTGTCCATAATTCCTCTGAATTATCCCTGAAACTGGGATAATCCAGCAGTGTCCCACAGCAGGAAACATCCCTCCATCCTGGTGCCGTGCTTGCCCTCCTAAATGCAGTTAAAGGATCCACATAAACCCCCCAAATCTGCAGGAATCCTGCTTTAAAAAGCAAGTAGGCAGGAAAAAGGACAAACTCCTCTTCATGCCACGTGGCAAAAAAGCAAAATAAACCACAAATATATGTGTTTTTCAGGGGAAAGCACTGATCCTAAAGAGGGAAGGCATTTCCAAGAGGAGTGAGCTCCAAAAGATGAGTGAACTTCACCAGTCCATAAATATCTTGGCAACCACACGCATTAATATCCAATGGAATTAATTAAATAATTGCCAAGCTCTTCCACTCGAGCCATTACAGCCAATAAAAGAGAGATATTTGGGTCATTTACTGGCTTGGACAGGAATACAAAGATAAATAGATATATTAAAATGTATAACCCAGCTCTCCTTTGGAGGGACTGGGTTTATTTTCACAGTGTCAATAAATGTCTGCTCATATGGGCTCAGTGGTAACAAATGTTCACCAGGAGAACATTCTTGTTTAGAAACAAGAACCAGAGGAAAACCTTTATAAATACAATTGGGAAGGTTAAATGTGGATTGAAAATTAAATCTCTTAGGAATTTCCCTTTAATTTCTATAATTTAATAATTTGGGAAAAGCACTACATTCAATTTTGTCATAGGAGAGAAATCCAGTTTTATACAAGATTTGAAAGGTAGCCAATTTACTTATTAAAATATAGGGAACGTGAATGACAGCATTACTGCATTATTAAAATTTAATTTTGAAATATAATTTACAGGACAAAAACTGTTCTTTCTTAATCATGCTCACTGCCATGGAACAGCTTTAGTAAAGTGTATTATTAGACAATTTCACTTCCTTGTTAAGAAATTAATTCTGAGTATTAAAAATTGGTTGATATATTATACATATATCTCATTTTATAGATGGAGATATATATATATATGTATATATTTAATATAAATATATTTTTTTCCTTTTTGAGCCCGGCCACAGACTTTAAACAGGAGGACCACAGAAGAAAGGGCAGCATGGGCAAGACATGTCAGCCCAGTGGGAGGAAAGGAGCAGGGGAAAAGGGAAAAATATGCAGATTAAGCCATCTTTTCATAGGATCCTAAAAATCACACTGTTTTCTAAGACTGATCTTTGCCAGGAAGAGACTGGTTGGAATCTAAATCCAGGTCCCTACAGCTGAGTTAAGGTGAGGATGAATGAACCCGAGCTCTTCACTGCAATCATTTCTCCTTAGCAGGGACATTGCTCCTTCAGTCTCAATGAAATTCTAGTTTTAGCAGCAGTGCTTAATTTATTGCCAAATTAGGCAGGCAGGATTTTCAAATAAGAAAAGGACAAAAAGCATGTAATTCAAATGCAGCAGTGCTGGTCTCTTATTAAGATTGGTCTCTCTGCACTCTCAAATAAAAGCCAGGGCATAGTCAGACCTGACAAGTAACATTATCTGACCTCTATTTTTGTTTATGAACATGTGACAGAGCTATTTTAAAGAGATAGGCTAAGATGTTTCAGATAAGTCACTCTGCATCAACTCCACTCCGTGATTAAATATTACTGATAAGTGTCAACTATCACAGTGAGCCCACTGAGAAAAGGCAAAAAATAAATTTCTCCCTCTGAAGTGCAGTAGTCTGGGCTTTTTTAACAGTCTCCTGTGCAGAGGACAAGGATCTGACAAATAGGGATGTCACAGGACTCTTAGCATGGAATTCTACTACCTCCCTAATTGTCATGGAAAATGAAGTGAAATTAACGTGGATATGAGCATTAGTGGAATTCCGATCACTAATATTCTCAGGAACAGTGTTAATTTTACATGCTAATTGAGTGGATAAAGAGAATTAACATCCCTGAGGGAGGAAAAGAGGCTGTCTGAGGTATGATCTGCCCCTCAGTCTGCAGTCAGATGTGATTGTGGATGTGCTGTGCTTCCATGGACTGCCAGACACTCTCACTGGCTTTCTGTTTGGGGTAGAGCTCTCTTTCCTCCTTTTTAATTTTTAGAGGGTTTGTGTGTAGGGTGAAGACCAGTGTGATGGGTTTTTCTTGGGAGTGTAATGATTTATTAATATAAATATTAATATGAATAGCACTTTTGTTAGGGTATTATGGCAAAGGGGTATGACTAGAGGTGGGATAATTAACGTGGAACATGCAAATCTTTACTTTCAGGGAATGATTAATATAGGACACTGTGGAATGTTGTCTGACTCTAGTAATACCTTGGTGCTCTCTTTTAATCCTCATCGCTGAAAATGGAATTTATTCCTTCGGGTAATTCAAATCAAACTGCAAATACTGCAGTGAAAAAAAGCCAAAAACAAACCACCACAAACACACAGGGGAAAAATACAACAACAAAACAAGCCAACTGGCAATTTATTTCATTCCTTAAGCAGAAAAGAAAAACAAAGCTGGCTACTAATTTTCTCTTTAATAAATTAATTGTAAACGTATTAAATTAGATAAACTTTTTGATAGACAGATATTCTGGCAACAGATTGTCAAAAACATCTCACCAGGCCACACAAGTAACCCCCACTCACTGACAAGCTGTCTGCAAAGTTAATCTAAGAACCTGTAAAATATCCCAGGTTTGGAGTACAATTTTTTAGTGATGAAGTAAATTCAGAATTAGTTGTGTTGTTATTTGCATATTTAAATGCATACAGTTTTAAGTATGCAAAGACCTAAATTTAACTTTAATATTAAGAGATATTTGTTATCTCTAATGACAGAAAATACATATCCACAGCTCCCAAGCAAAAAATACAGAGTTACAAATCCAATAGCAAGTGCTGCCTCACGTGCTGCTTTTGGAGCAGTATTGGACATCTGCTCCTCCACACCAAATGTTGCAGTGCTTGGTGTGAGCTTCGTGGTTGAATTCCAGCTGGGATATCTGGGGAGAACATTTTGCACTGGTTACTTACCACCAGACTTAACATTTATCTGAATCTTTTCTGAGAACTTGCTCCATCACCAGGTTCCACACGGGATGAAGTTTGTAATTGTTAAAAAGAGTCCAATTCTATTTCTCCTGCTCCTCCTAAATCCTTCCTCTGTTTCCAGCAGCCATCAGGAAAATGGGAAGGCCCTTGCTAAGCAGACCATGTCCCGCTGCACCAGTAATTGCTTTTTGGTTGTAGCAGCTGTTCAGTCGTGTTAACACCTCCTTAATCATTCTGGGGAGATGCTCCAAGCTGAATGGACACAATCCTGAGCAACCTGCTCTGTCTGAGCCTGTCTGAGCAGGGTGTTGGACTGGGTGGCCTTGAGGGGCTCTTGAGAACATGGTTTTCTTTGCAGGTGTTTCACTTTCATTTGTGTTTACTGCTAGAAAGCCTGAGATGTAAAAAGAGAGTTGCACCTAAGTCAAAAAGGATCCTTCTCCACCCTGGTGTTTCCAGCTGGCTGAGCACTAGACCAGGTGGAACAGAGGCTGTGTGGTCACTGTGGAAAAGAACCAGATAGAAACTTCCCTTTAGATGGAGTTTCTCTGGATGACATGCTACTCTTGATCCCTGTTGGTATTTCCTGGATGATGTTGTTTCCTCATCCAGGAGGACACCACTGCCTCAGATCTGGCTCAAAGCTCCAGCAGAGACTCAGCTGCATTAAGGCCACCTGGCAGAAAGAACAGGAAGAGGGAATTCTGCTTAGAAGAGGAAATATTTGCAAGACAGGCACTGGTAGGAGATGGGAATCAGACACGAGGAGGTCGGCAGATAGGATAGACACAAAAAAGAAACAAAACTTATGTTACATATTCACTCCAGTATTCACATATTACACCAAGAAATACTCAGGACGTTCTCCCGTTTCTAAAATCCCAAGAGTTAATATAAATGGACAAATATCTAATAGAATAGGACATAAAATGTCCTGAGAATGCATCTGCTCCATACTGAACTGAAATATGTCGATGTCACAGGCTTAGGCATCCCTTGGGCCAGAGACTCCTTCAAATGCAATTTTTGGTAGCTGAAGCAACATTTGCCTACAGCACCTGTCAGGCTTCTATTGAGAACTGAGTTGTGGTTTCCAAGTGCACATCATCCTGGGCTGTTGTCAGCATCTGGTGCTGACCTGATGTTGAGTGCTGCAGCAGGAGCGTGTTCCAATTTTTCTCAGGAAAAAGACACCCTGGTCAGGAAAAAGGTACCTTGGTCAGAGAAAAGGTACCCTGGTCAGGGAAAAGGTACTTTGCTTGGAAAATCTTGGCCACCACAAGAGGAAAGGCAAAGCCAAATCCTAGCACAGGAGGAGGGGACAGACCTGCCACCCAGGCTCAGGAATTCCAGCTGTTCATGGCACCACCTGCACTCAACCACGTTTGTTCTCAACTCTGTGCCAATTCCTCAGAGTGAGGTCCCAACCTCTGTCTTGGGGGGTTTAATTTTCCCTCTCCAGCCACAATCAGGGAGTGTTTTCCTGTGAGATGGAGCACGAGAGGCCCAAGCTGCCAGCTGCAGCAGAGCTGGCCCCTTCTGGCTGGGAGAAATCCTGTTTTCCATGCCTTCCTTCCACATCTGGCACAGCAAAGCCAGCAGGTGAGCCCAGAGGGCTTTGAGGACCTCCCTGGGATGGCTCTCCCAGCTGCAAATCCCCTCTCCTCATTATGCAAAGCATGGTGCTCTAATGGCTTGGCAGCTCTGTCCCAGAGAGGTGGGCCAAGCAATTAAACAGGAACAATATCAGATGGAGATGGACATGGCTGCAGGCAGCCAAGATTCCCTGAATACTCATAAAGTTTTTTTATTTTTATTTTTATTGTTAAATCAAAGCCAGATTTCTAAGTCAAAAGCACTAAACTGTCTTTCATTTGGATGTCTGTCTTAAATTGTCTCTCTTAAATTTACACAGCTAATGGTAGGACACAATAATAATCATCTACCTGTTTTTATTATAGATAGATATAGAAAATACAGGAATTTGTAATGTCAGAAAAGAGGTATCATAAGTATATATATTGGTTTATAGTGTACCATGTTAAAACCATCTAAAGGAATGCAGCTTCATTAACACACTGATAAGAATTACACGAAATATCAGGGAGGAGTCCTTGGACTCTACTCCTACCATGTACATGTACACCCATAAAGAACACCCCAAAAGTTCTTCTTTCCTGTCCAGTGGAGTTCTGGAATTGCAGTTAAAGGAATCTTTTTTGCATTTTTTCCTGATACTTCTCTTGTTTCATTTTCAGGCTCCAAATTTTTTTAAAAAGATATTTTTCAAAACATGCAAATTAACATCCATTAGAATGGGATCAACTCTAAGATGCCTTCCAGAATAATTTGAAAAAATCAAGAATTTTTTTTTAAATTAAAATTAAAAAATTAAAATTAAACACTGAACAAAAGTGAAACAATTGAATTAGCAAGGCTGCCCCAAAGTGCAGTTTTGCATCCCAGTCTAAGCAAGACATGCAGTGTGCTATTTCTTCTCTGATACATCAATATAAACACAATTTCACTGAAATTGCCTTAAAAGCCTCAATTTTCAAAGAAAATATTTACACATTTTTATAAATATTTGCTTTACATGTGAAGACTTCTTTCTATAAACAAACAAACAAAAAGTAGTAGAAACTGAGTAAGATCAGCTCTAAGAACCAAGACTAGCCTCAGAAATCAAAATTTTCCCTTAAAGATATTATTATTCCTGTTGGGAAAAAAATAAATAAAAGGCACTAGAAAAGTGGGTATTACTAAAAGAAACTAAAAATAGCAAATAACTGAAAAAAGTCTCTTGATTTGCCAGAAGAACTTGTTTTTCAAAAGCAATTCTAAAGTGTTTCCTCTGTGCTTCCTTGAGTGGCATTATATGGCAAATGAAAAAAAAAAAAAAACTTAAGACAAATTTGACACTTCTGTCAAAATTAACACATTGTTCCTCTGTCATATCTTTTGTGGTTTGCACAGGTGGGAGTTTGGACCTACTGTAGGAAGGGGAGACACGTTCAGCTATAGATTTATAGGATGCATTTCAAAAAACTTCAGTTAATCCAACACTTCCTACAAACCTTTGTTCACTCTTCAGCACAAAGAATGTTCCATTTCTGAAATTAAGGCCAAACTCACCAAGCATTTTTAAATTATCTGGTATATAGCCAATGTACCAAATGCATACATACGTGTATGGAGCAGCTACACAATACAGGCTGCCCTTTAAAGATTCCTTTTCAGGTGTTTTGTCCTCAAATACTGACCTTTCTGACTCCTTTTAGTCCTGACAAATCTATCCTGTCCCTTAAAGCCATTTATTCCCAGTGCAGCAGCACAGAAACACCTCGGGCTGGTGCCTTTGGGGAGGGACCCCCAGCAAGGGAACAGTTCTCATACAGATAATTCTGATTTCGTGAAAGGCTGCTTGAGGCAAGCTGTGTGAGGAGTGAATACAAACAGCACAAAACAGCTGGAATCACAGAATAGCTGGAGTTGGAAAGGAGTCAGAAATCATCAAAGTCCAACTCCTGGCCCTGCACAGAACAGCCTAAAAGTCACATTGTGTGCCTGAGGGTGTTGTCCAAAAGCTCCCTGAATTCTTGGTGCCGTGACCACCTCCCTGGGCAGCCTGTTCCAGGGTCTGACCACCCTCTGGATGAAGAACCTTTTCCTAATATCCAACCTAACCCTCCCCTGACTCAGCCTGGGGCCATTCCCTCAGGTCCTGCCCCTGGCCATCAAAGAGAAGAGATCAGAGCCTGTTTCTTCCTCACACAGGGAAGTTGTAACTGCTCTGAGGGAAAAAGGGAATCATTATCTACAATTTGAATATTTAATCAAGAACAAAGTCTTAGCAAATATAACAAGACGAAAAAAAAAATCCCTTTATTTCCATTAATTGGTTGACCAAGGAGTCAAGCCCAGGATTTGGGCTGTCTCTGCTTCCTGGGGGTGGGCACACATTATTGTCACAACAGTGGTGCTGCATTTGTGCTTAGGAAATATTTGTATTCTAACAGCACCCTGGGGTCACAGGAACAGGACCTTGGTGATCCTAAATTCTTAAAGGCTCATTAAAGAAAAGAAAAAAACAAAGCCACAATATAAACTTGTGACAGTATTTACCTTTTAAAGAAGGCAGGAAGACAACAAGCATCTCTGTGCTGACCTGTGCTGATGTGGAGAGGAAACCCCGCTTCCTTTTCAGCTGCTGGCTGGGCTGGAGTGCACTGTGAAATATTTTCCCTTTTCAGGGCAAGATAACACAAACAGAAACTTGTACTCAGCCCTCACTTAAAAGTTCTTCAAGGCCACAATGCCCAGGGAGGAGACAGAAGGTGATTGTGCCAAAGTGCTGCTGGTGCACACACATTGATGGGAAGCACTGAACATTTTGTGTCAGTAAAATGAGCAGGAAGCAACCAAAGTCTGAACAGCAGGAGCCAGGAGAAGGAGATAAGCTCCCACTCCAGACACAAAATATTGCAGCTTACAGTTTCATCTTGTGAGACCCTACAGCACTTACAAAGTAAGTGGAGACCATAAATTTGTATTATTACACAGGCCATGCTAATGGGGAAAGCAGCCAGGCTTACAGCTCTCAGAAAAAAAAAAAAAAAAAAAAAAAAAAAAAAAAGCAAAAAGGCAAATGAGAAACCCAGAAAATGAAAACCTTCTCTCTGGGACCATTGTAACCCTGAAAGACCTTGGAGTTTTGGGCAATTCTTCCCTGGTGTGAAAGCCCAGTGCCCTGCTGATCAGTGCAGTTCCAGCAGCTCACAGAACAGCTTTCCTCATCTGCTCCCTCACCAGGCAGCTCCCACTGTTCTAATTTAGAAGACAACCTGAGATCATCAGTTTCCTTTAGTTTAACCAGTCTATTTAGCATTAGTGCTTTTCTGAGCAAAAATCATATCCTGTTATCTCTTCCCAGATCACTCTTGTATCTGCTCACACGGAGTGTGTGATCTATGGCACAGCCCCAGCCAGCAAGTGGCAGATTAAATACAGACCGAGCAAGAGTGGTACATGAAATTGATAAAATAAGTCTGCATTTATAAATTATACATACATTTCCCAAATTGTCATATCTCCCAATCTTCTCTCTGCTGTTTGCCAGATTTTCTCCCACCAGTCACTGTCACATCACAGCTTCTCCTTTCTTTTTTATGTCCTGATTAACAGGACATCTATATTCTCCCTTGAGCTCTCTTCCTCCCAGCAAGATTATTTTCCATATCCCTACAGAGGGGCCAAGAAAGCATTTGTGAGCCTGAGATGCTTCTTTTTCAAGATATACTATGTGATCTAATAAAAGATAATACTTTTTCTTATAAATGGAGCTCCATGAGCACAATTCAAATGCTTCAATATAGGTTCAGAAAAAAATCTATATGAAAACAATTTATTCTTAGATTACTTTAAAAAAAATCAAATTTCAACCTTTTCCCCTATATGTTAGGGGATTCTATTAATCATTTGGAGGGAGTGGTTTGACTCTTCAAATATTGATAAAGACCACAGATTTTGCAGCAGGAAAAAAACAGCCAAAGATGGAATTATCAGATTCTCCTGGTAGCACTGATTCTTCAGAGATGTTCAGGACACTTCTGAAAGCCACTGTGTTCACATACATCTTTTACACCTCCTGCTCTATTTTGAAATTTACCCACCAGAGTAATGAATCTAGAACAGATACAAAGTCAGACAGTATTCACAGGGGGCTTGGGGGTTTGGGTGAGATTTTTTTCCCCAAAAAAATTTGCCAAGCTTTAGAACTCTAACTTCCTTAGTTAGCTCTCAATACTCAGAAATGGGGAAGTGCCAGGTGTTTCAGAGTGGCTCACAAAGAGCCCACAGCTGCAGGGCTCTGGAATGCAGGTGGGTTCATTTGCCAAAATCTAAACACCAAAGTGCATCATTTTTGCCAAGAAGCAAGTACCACTCAGTACCACATTTTTCCAGGAGAACAATGGATGGTGCTATAAAATGCTTTATTAACACTGAATTTCCCTCAGTGCTTGAGTAGAACCAAGCCACATGTGACTGCTCCTCACACCTTGTGCCCAGGTTCACAATTTTACTCAAAATCCAAGGTAGGTCCCCACAGGTCTTTTTGTTTTTCCTCTGCAGTACCTCCTCCTGTACATTTCCATCTTGAATAGGCACCACTTTGTTTTCCAGAATGTTTATTTTTGTGATGTGGATATTACACACATGAGACACTCTCAGCAGCTATATAAACATCACTTTTCATGATAGGTTGATAGGAAAAAAACCCTCTTGAAAACAGAACTCTCTTGCAGTCTTTAATTGCACACTTGTGTAGTTTTTTTGTGTTGTTTTTGACTTCTTTTTATAATGGGCCTTGGCCATACAAGTCAAGCTTTTAGCCCTACACTGAGAAGAAATATTGACATTACAGAAAACAATTATTTTGAAATATCAAAATAATCTGATTGTTTTAAGCATGGTTCACTGGTAGAGTTTGGAGAGCTCGGTGGTTCAAGGAAAATGGTTTATTCTGTTTAAGATAAGGTGAATTTACAGGTAAGAGGCAGCCTCTGTGCATGGACTACTAAAGTGCACATCCAGGCTCACCCTGGAGTTCAGCTAGCTTTTTCTAGCACAAAATAACACACAACACAAAGGGAAAACAAAGTCCTTGGCTGTTGCAAGGTCCATTTCTCAGGCGTCTGCCCTCCCACTGCTTCACAGCTGCCAGGAGAAAAACGTGTCTTATTCTTAAACACCAAGTTTGTGTGACAGCCACTGAGCTTGTCCCTGTCTTTCCCTGTCAGCAGGGCAGTAAATGTGTTAAATCCTCTGCTTCAGACAGAGCTGTGATGCTTCCATTACAGAATTATTCTGCATAAGAGTCGTAGCAGTCCTGCCTCTGGATGTCATATTTTATTCCAAAATGTTCCTTTCTGGGTGTTCTAAAAGCACAGCAGCTCTGTAGCAAGGGGTGGCAAAAGTCCTCTCATTTTTGCACTGGTAATGGGAATATTTGGTTGGAGTTAATAATGACTAGGACTTGATAACTATTTCTTGTGTCTGTACTGAAATTAAATCTGTACTGCATGGTTTGACCTTGATAAATGGCTGGGGTTAGTATCTGGAAGACAAAAAACTCAGTGACAAAAAAACCTCCATAATTTTTGAAAAAGAAAAGGATGAGAGTACCAAGAGTGTCTTAAATATGCAGTGCTTTTGTAAGGAAATGCATACCTGATGTTAGCAAATAGCACATTTATCACCTGACTGCCTAGGAAAACTGCTGTTACTTGAACTCCTTAGACTTTACACATTTTAAAGAGAAAGGCTGTAATTCTGTAAGGGTTTGGAGAATGTATTTAACCATTAAAGATAATTTTTTGCTACCTGTGAAAGATAAGTTTCAAACCTGTTTAAGACTTTAGACATTCAATGATTTTCAGTCATTAGGTGCTGCTCTTCTGAAAGCTGTTCACCTCAGCATGGCTTTTAGATTTATGAATCTTAGCAGAGAAGACCTTACCATTTCCATGGTTCATCTGTTCCCCTGCATTACTCTCAGGCTAAATCAATCTTCAGATTCATAAAACAAGTCTGTAAATATTAATGCAGGCCAAAGCAGCCTCAACACGGGTAACCATCACAGCAGAAGGAAACAGAGGAAGGAGAAGCTTTTTGAAAGTCCTTCCCAGCAAAATTCAACTCCTGAGCAATATGGGAGAAGAATATTCTAGTGAGAGAGAAAAAAATGTAAAACAGCACAGGAAAAGAGTGGAGTCTGTACAGTGATTGGAGAAAAACAAGAAAGGGGAAGGTTGAAAGTGAAGAAGAGAGCAGTGTGGTGAGAAAATATGAAAGGGAAGAACAGAATCAAGGAAAGAGGACAGAAAAGAGAGGAAAGCACACAGCAGTGACAGAAAAGAGTGAATAACAAAGTGGTGGAAAGGAGAATGAACATTAATGAGATTATATTTCCTTTTCTTCAGCCTCTGGAAAAGCATCAATGAAAAAGCATACAGTGAAATGAATGAATGAGTATATAAATTGGGTAAGATATCAGTAGAGGTCGGGGGCACATAAATTCAGACTAACCAAGAGCAAGGGGATGCCTAGGGCTGGTTCCTAATCCCATCACACTGAGACAGCAGCATAAATTGTCCTGGATTTCTCCTTAAAAATAATAAATTACTGCCAATATCTCAGTTTCAATCTTTGACACATATCATCCCCCAAAATGATGATGACTGGCATCAGGTTTCTTTGGTTTCTTATGCACTGATTTCTATTGATTGTTGGGTTCTTTTCTTCGTTTCTTTAATTTCCAAAGTTCCATTTACTTCAATTAGTCTTTCTTTAAGTTGTCATGTCTCACAGGTGCTTTTTGTAAGCAATTTCTCTCACCTGGATAGATTTTCTTCTGCTTTCATGGCTTTTTTTGCATTTCCTCAAGGAACAGAAGGAAAGGTTAAAGGGGCATTGAGCACAGGCACTGAAACTGGACACTTGTCTTTGCAGTGATTTTTTTTTTAATTGGCAATCAAGAGGAATTAAAACAAGATTGGAAAACAAGAACTCCTGCCAAGACAGAGAGAGCAGGAGCCTACATTCCTGCTTCCAGTTTCTGACATGATATGTTCAAATACCTTTTGGTTACAGTATGTCAGCTCGTGTTTCAACAAATGATGTGACATAATGCAACCTGACACACCAATTGTTCCTTGACAGAAATGTAAAGAAAAAGAGCGTCTCTGCTCTGCTGGTAAAGAAATAATTTTAAGCAGAGGAGCAGCCAGATTTCTCCTAAACATTAATGCATCAAAGTGTAATGGCCTTGAGAGCTCTGCTCTTCTGGAGCTGTGGCTGCCAGGGCTCAGGGCAGCTCAGCTGTGGGGCAGCTCTGGGCTGTCCCTGTGCCCAGACAGCTCTGTGGGTGCCCTGGGCCAGGGCTCAGCCCCCCTTGATGCTTTTCTGTTGGCTCTGTCATGTTTGGCTGCAGCTGTGCCACATCTGGGGCTGTGCCTGGTCCTGGAGATCCCCAGCACATCTGGGGCTGTGCCTGTCCCCAGTCCTGGAGATCCCCAGCACATCTGGGGCTGTGCCTGTCCCCAGTCCTGGAGATCCCCAGCACATCTGGGGCTGTGCCTGTCCCCAGTCCTGGAGATCCCCAGCACATCTGGGGCTGTGCCTGTCCCTGGTCCTGGTGGTCCCTGGCTGCACCAGGACACAGCTGTGACCCCCCAGGACCTGTCACCTGTCACCTCAGAGGTGTCCCAGCCCTGCAGGAGTGGGACAGGCACTGGGACACTGCTGGCCATGGATAACATCCCTGTCCCTGCCTCTGAGCTTGGCCACCCCTATGCTCAGAGCTGCACCCCCAGGAGCAGGGGCAGCAGGAGGGGTCCCCCTGCCTGATCCTACCCAGCCCCTGTCTCTCAGCCCCAGCACCAAATAAAAATTGTTCCTGGCCCCAGGAAGAGCCCTGCTCCACCCCTACAGGCCCTGCTGGTACCTCCCACTCCTGGTGGATTTTAATTGTAAACCTTTTAATGTCAAAGCATGCTTGTAGGGCCCTGGGTGAGTGGATGACCTTTAATTTTAGACATGTATTATGTGTTCAGAGTGATTAAAGGAGGAATCAAGTTCACCTTTTAACAGCTGGAAATTTCATGCAATCAGTTTGAGTATTATAATTTTGGAGCTTTTCAGCAGCAACATTTCCAGACATCTAGAGCTTTTTGTTTTGTTCTTCCCTTTTATTAACTGTTCTCTTTTCAGCAGGCCTTCCTGACCCTAGGAGGCTGCATCTGCCTACCTGAGGGCACAAATTCTGGCTAAAGAAATGGACACTGAGGCAATGCAAAAACTGGAAGTTGTCATCACCTTCACTCCAATCTGTCACTGATTTCCAGGTGAAAGACACACCACCAAGAGAAGTGGATGAGGTCTGATAAAGGATTTTTGGTAACACAAAAAGTTACAAAGGAAATAAATCCTTTTTTGAATATTTTTGGGCACACAGCTCCTGTATTCTGGTAGCTTGAAGTCAGTGATATTTCCAGCCCTTTTTCTGCAGCACAGGTTAGTTTGGCTACTGGGATGGTGGGAGATATAGGAAAGGAACTGCAAGCAATATTTTTTGTTGTTCTGTTCCCTGATAAGGAGTGAGAGAATGGCAGCAGAGTGGCAATAATCCTCTGTGTAGTTACTGAGTCCACTCTGTCCTCTGTGCTCAGGTACAGAACTGCTAAGGAATTTTGATAAAGAAAAATAGGTTTTGTCTTAACTGACTCTTGAATTTCTTTCAACTGGGGAATTGCAACAGTGCTATTAAAAACCAGTTTTATTGACATGACACGTTCCCTAGGATAGGCCATTAATCATTCTGTGTTATTGCACCAATAGCACACTTAACATCTGAAATTCAAGCAAAATCCTAATGATACAACTATCAGGAGGAAAAATGGAACTGAATCCACCTAAAGTGCTGCTTCTGCCATGACTGAGCAGCACGTTCAGACCAGCTCCTCTCAGCTGGATTCCTGCTGTTAGTGTGGAGTTTTATTCCTTTAAGTGCTGTTCACAAAAAAGGAAGAAGGTGAGCAATGTCATTCTTGTCCCCTACCTGCTCAGAAGAAATGCCTGGGTACAGAATCCTGCCATGTCCTCGTCTCTGGGGCTTTCTTTTAAAATATATACATAAACATATCCTTAATCACAATACTGGGCATCTGTTTCAGCCCCAAGCAACACTGATGATTATGGTTCTATACCAAAATAACTTAATGAGATAGAGGCTACAGGTTTTGCTCCTGTTTTCCAAATAATAACCTGTCCTCATTTACATGTCACTGAAAGAGGATTGATGTTGACTTTACAACGTATGGTGATTTCAAACCTCTAGAAAAGCAATCTATTAATGTATGACTGCCTTAATTAGTATCTGTGACTTTTATTGGTCCTGGCTGGTCCCCTAAAAGCAATTTTTTTTTTTTTTTTGGCAAAATAAACAAATTAATATTATTTTAAAGAGCAGAAGGGGAGGAAAGCATTACTGTTGATGTAAAAAGGGAGGTTCAGAGATGGGGAAGTCACTGGTACAGGGCTGAGATGAGCACTGCTGCAGACCCCAGTGAGCAGAGGGAGTAAGGAAATGCTTAATGAACATTCATGGACTTGAGTTAAAGGAAGGGTGATTTAGGTTTTATATTAGGAAGGAATTGTCCCCTGTGAGGGTGAGCAGACCCTGGCACAGGGTGCCCAGAGCAGCTGTGGCTGCCCCTGGATCCCTGGAATTGTCCAAGGCCAGGCTGGACCCAGGCTTGGAGCCACTTGGGCTCATGGAAGGTGTCCCTGGCATGGCAGGGGTGGGACCAGAGGAGCTTTAAGGCCCCAAACCATTCAGGAATTCTAAAAGGATTCTCCCTGCAGGTGCAAAAGCTGTTCCAGCTCAAGCCCTGTCCCTGCTGTGCCACCCCAGGTAATTGTGTTAGGGCTCCACACTGGCACAGAGCAGCTGGCTCTGTTTGCTGAGTGAGTTATTCCAGCTCCAATTGTCTGTCATGCACTGGATTTGGAGCAGCCCTGCAGAGTTTTGGTCCTCAGTGGCCTTTGTTTCAGGGTAAATCCCATTTCTACTCTGTCCTGCTGCTTTGCTTGCCTTCACATCCTGCTGAAGGAAAGCCAGACGTGGCACCCACAGTCACTAGAATTTCCATTCAGATTTCAAAGGTTTTGCCATGAAACAAAAACTTTTGTGTAACACTGGGGGGTCTCTGGAGACCACAGATACCTCAGCCAGCTGTGAACCCCACAGCAGCACAGCCCTCACACTGCCCTAACTCAGACCAGCATGGATAAAGCACAAAACTCACAATAACAGAGCAATGGAAACCAGCAAGGGACAAAAGCAAGGGGAGAGGAATCAGAGCTGAGACAAAAAAGGAGCAGAAAACACAAACTGCACCAAAGGCCTTTTCTTACCAAATTAAACATGACTATCAATCTGCTGTGTTTTTGCAGGCTGGGTTTACAAACACATCAGTTCACCACACTTCCTTCAGGTTTAATAAAAAAAACAAACCCCAACTCGAATGAGTAATAGTCAGTTTTGTTGCCTGATAATAGATTGATGGCCTTAAGCTTTCTCAAAGGAAATTCAATTTGAATAAGGATTAAACTCGAATTGTCAGTGAAGTATCCATCCACAAATACTTATTTCTCACATTCATTCTAAATTCTTGTTGTACTTTTTCTTCCAAAACATCATGTTTTGAAACTAGATGCAGCTAAATCACACAGTATCCATATTAATAAAGATGTTTAATGTAAGAGCAGTGTTTTTCTCACAATCATTCAAGTCTCAAATAGGTATTTTTTATCACCATAGGTAAAGAAGATGTAGCTGTGAGAAGTGTCACAAGTATTGAAACAAAAATAGACACTGTTTTTTTTTCTTTTGATATTTTGGTTGAGGCTTTTAAGTTCAAGTAATTAACTCACAGGTTTCTTGTATCCTTCTGCTACTTCTTCTGTCTCAGTGTCAAAATAATTTCATTAAAACACTCACAAATTATCATTTTAATGAATTTCTGACAAGTTAATATAGTCCTTGTAGAGGTGTAGTTACAGGTGAGGTTTGGGTTTGATTCAGTGCCTGATACATTTGCTGTTTATGGAGCAGGAAGAACACCAGGTGTAATGAGTGGTGCTAAACCAGAAAAAAGAAATAAATTGAACTCACATTTTTGGACTTCTAAACATCTTTTCAGTCAATATTTAAAATACCTGTCATTCAACTGAGCTCAAATACCTTTACCACACGTTTAACAAGAGAAAATCACTGTAACTGTGTAGTGCACAGTTGGCCATGAACAGCAGAAAATACAGATCCTTCTGAATAGCCACTGCAAGTCAAAACAAGCTCATGAGGTTTTCAAAGAGCACTCACTGGAGCCAGATGAGGCAAGGAAGGAGATTATCTAATTAATTTATGAGTTTTCAGTTCCTTTTCTGTTAGCTGCCTAGAGTAGCTTCTTCAAAGATGTCCTAAAATGCAGCAAAACAAGGAATAATCAGAGAAAAAAAATCTGCTTTTCGTGTGAGGCAGTAAGGAGAGGCAGACAGGAAAAAAAAGTGGGTTTACTTCTCTTGTGTATGAAAAGGAATGGGGGTAGAGTTGCTTAGGCACTCTTCTGAAATATTTTCCATCAATGAACTAATTTTGAAATCACCTATAATTGAAGGCACAGATAATTTTAGCTTTGTACGTGAAGTATGGTATTGCAGAAACTGCAAAAAGAGGAAATGGAATGTGATATATTTGTTGAATTTAGAAACAGCAAACTAAGAGGAAAAGTATTATTTTTTTTTTTTTCCAAAAAGAAGATTCTGGCAGTTAGTGGAAACAGTCAAGTCCTAAGCAGGGTAATGAGCAATAATGCTGCTCTAAACATTACTCTCAACATAAAAAAACAAATAGAAAGCAATGAAAAATAGACCATGGATGAGGCATTCTTCCTTGAGCACACTCCATTCAAGGTGATGACTAATTAGGAAAATCTCCAAAACTGAGTTTTGCTTTCTTTAAGTGCAACAGTGAAAATAATATAAATATAACTCAGCCATATCAACTGATTCTGCTCCTGAAAATAAACTTCTAAGCATATGGTCACACGGTCAGGAAAGCCAATATATAGGAAGAACAATACTCAAACAGCATGAGAACAGTCTGGAATTACATGCTAGGGCTCACACAAGTGGGTTTCCACAGCCATAATTTCATCAAATAAATTTTAGAGTTTGACAGTCAGACAGAAACACAAGGAGGATTTCCAGGAAATGTTTACATTGTTCCACTCGGATTTGAACAGTGGGATTCATTTCTAGTGGGGGAAATGGGAATTTCCCTTTTGAAATGGGGCAGATTTCTTCGCTAAGCAAAATGAGATGGAAATAAAAGAGCTCAAACTGCATCAGCAAACACTGCTTAACACAGGGGAACTCTGCATCAAAATGCTCCACTGATTCTGGCCTGCAACATATGGACCAGATTAACAAAGCTTTAACCCATCATTCCTGCCCTGATTTTTGAGAACAGAACCCATTGATCCACCTCCTGATGGTGATTTCCATGAATGGATTTGGTCCCACATTGCCTGAAATTCCTTTTTATTTTTCTGATGTTCTAGTTTATCAGCCAGGCTCCTGATACTTGTTAACACTCTTTTTAACAAAAATGGAACAACAGCACCCCCTCCAAGATAAAGTGCTTTTTTTTTTTTCCTTCAGAGTTAATTGAAAAGAAATCTATTGAGTGTATTCGATGCTTACAAAAACCTTGTTCCCACTAAAAGGAATCTTGAGCAAAACTGGATATCCTGACAATGTTTTGGATAAGTAGATGTTTCCTGATGCACTGCAAATCCAGTCAGTTGTGATACAAATGATCTCTAACTGGTGTATCATAAAATTAGAAATATAAAAACTGATTTGTGCTCAAAGGTATTCTCAAAAATGGAATATAAAGTGAAAGTGATGTCATTGAGAAATTTCCCCTGTAGGAATGAATGTAAATGTTCAATGTGCTACAGAAACCCTGAATTACAAAAGGAGAACATGATTGTTATAAATCTTTGACAGAATTACAGAAATCAGCACTTCAATACTGTGAGGGTTCTTTACTCATAAGTCATTACAATAAGTGATAAGTGTCCAGTAGCACTCAGTAAAATGTGTAAATGTCAAAATCATTTGTCACAAATCCTTGTCATCATCACCAGCTGCTTTTCAAGGGAAACAATAAGAGAAAAATCCAGAATTTGCATAATGAAGCACTTTAAACATCCTTCTTTGGTTTTCATATTTCAGTGAAGATTTTGTGTTCAAGTTGAGTCACAGATTTGGAATTGCTTAATTCAGTCTTATTTTACAACTCCTTTATCCAGTTTGTTCTACAGAGCTGATATTTGGCAGTGAAATTTCACCTGCCTTTTTCTTCCAAGCAGAGCCCATACAAAGCTGGCATGACTAGGGAAGTTTTGACTATCTCTGCACAAATCCATATTTGTTGTGGAAAGAATGCAGAGTGTATTTCAATACCACACCTGCTTGTTTTACTGTATTTCCTGGAAAACTATACAGAAGAAAAAAAAAAAAAAAAAAAAAAAAAAAAAAAAAAAAAAAAAAAAAAAGAAAAAAAAAGAGGAATAAATCCTTGGAGAAGTCTGTTTGCTCAACCCCCCTATCTGTTATTTTGGTTTTGTTCCTGAGCCTGCAGTTGGCTGCATATTTGGTGCTTCCACTGGGAAATGGAGAGCTCCAATCCCTATTTATTTAGGATCCACAGGCTGTGGATCCACCCAGTTAAGCTCTTTTTATACCTCCTTCTCCAGGTAAGGCAAGGTTGCTGCAATAATATAGGTCATAGGTTGGACTAGGTTATATTAAAGATCTTTTTCAACCTAGTTCATTCTGTAACTCTGTGATTCTGTGATGTTACCCAGAATTTTTACAGCCTTCTGAGAATTTCTCAAGTTTTCTGAGTTTTCTGAAGCCTTCTTGAATGTTTACATGTTGAAGTGCTATTGCAACACCGTGATTCTGTCTTTCTGTGATTCTGTCTTCCTGTGATTCCATGATTTTATGATTTTGTAATTCTGTGATTTTGTGATTCTGTGATTTTTGTGACTCTGTGACTCTCTGATCACCACCCTGCAGTGCCTGGAGGTCACTCCTGACACCAACCTCCTTCTGGAGCTGCTCCTGTGAGGAATTCCAAACCTCCCCCCAGCCCAAACCAGTCTGATTAACAAAATTCTCCTGTGCCTGCTCTGTTTGCTAATTTGGGTCATTTAGCTGAGGTGGGCCCAGGTGAGGAAACCCAGCAGATCACAGACTGCAGGACTACATTCCACAGGGAATGTTGGTGTGGAGAGAAAGCAGCAGCAGCTTCCAGCTGGTGGGACTCCAGACAGGAGCACAGATCTGCATCAAGTGAGCCTGGATGCCCAAGGAAATGAATATTCTGCTTTATCCTTGCTCCAGAACACATCTGACTTCTGTCAGCTGCGGAACAGACAGCACCTGACCTGGCATTAAGCTAAGTTTTTACAAACAGATGATAGTTGATTTAGCATAACCTCTTCAGAGACAAAGTTACTCCTTCAGAAAAGTTCATAAATATGATCTGGCAGAGAGCATTTTTATGAGTTCAGCAGAATGTCTTATCTGGACTCAGCATTTCTGGGCTGTGTGCTCATTGGAAGCACAGTTAATATCCCATGGAAGTGCAATCTGAGTCCTTCAGACAGGCAAGGCTACACCCCCTGCTAAATTACAGAGATTTAGAAATTAACTCTTCTGTCTGTGCAGAAATAAGGCAGGGCAAAGAAAGTAAGTGATCCTTTTCTTAAGCTTAAAATGCATAAAAAGGTGCAGAGATTCAAGATAAATTTTAAAAAAAGGTAGAGAGTAACTTTATTGGTATTATATCCAATTTAGGTGACAATGCCAGACACGCTTTTAAAATAATTCTAACCATAATTAGGCACAAAATGTTTCTTTCCTCAACTCGGTTATATGCTATTTTTAATCTCTATATTAAATATTATCTGATTTTCCTATTGTAGCTATGACATTTATTAGCATAGCCATTTATAGTTAGCAACATAAATTATATTTTTTGTGCTAAGATTGTGAAAAACAGAAGTGTTTACTGCAGCTGCTGTGCCTTGCATGTCCTCACAGTATTCTGATTTACTGTGTAATTTTTCTCAGAAGGTCTCTTAGCATAAGAGTAAGCAATTTTGCACCCTACCTATGTCATGTTTTGTTCAATCCACATCAAGATGCCAATGCCCTGCAGCACCTGGAAATGTGCACTGATCTTCTGCAACACCAGTTGGAGCTCTTCAAGACTAAAATTGATTTTTCTCAAAGTGGCATGTGAAGGTACAAAGTGTACCCAGTGATCCATAGCTCAAATGAGTGTAACAATACCAGTCTCAGTCGTTGAAGAAGCAGTAACTTTTTAAGTCTTTGCAAGCAACAGTGCAAGAAAAAACCAGAGTGCAGTGAGGAATTTATCTTGTAAAATGCCAGGCAGTCAAGTTGTTTTACTGCTGCTGCAGGCTATTGTCAGAGCTGCTAAGTAAATGGTAGGAATAGTTTTCTTTAATTGGAAAGAGCTGGGATACCATGGTGATGTGCTTTTTATAGCACCCCTACACAAACAGATAAACCAGGATTTCTGCAGATAAACCAGGATCTCTAAACTCAGATTTCATCACAGCATGATTGAACCCCGTTCTGTGGTTGGCTGTGAAAAGCTCAAATCCTCCCTTTGAACACTGGAATTGCCTCACCTGGCTATCCCCAGCACACAGTCCTGGCTGGGATGCTGAAGGGAAGGCAGGGAGAAGTCAGGATGTGCCTTTGCACACAGAGGTCAACCTAGCCTGGCACTTGCTCATCCCTCCCAGGGATTCCCTGGAAACTCTGCAGTCCCCCAGGCAGAAGCACAGGATGTCCTGGAGAGAACAATGACCAAGGCAATGCCACCCCTGCTGCTCTGCCAGGCTGTGGTGCCTCCCCAGCATGGGGATCCAAGGAAATGGACTTTTCTCTTCCCTGTATCCCAGGTTCTGTGGTGCCCAGGGTGCAGCTCTGAGCTCACAGTCAGGGTCACTCAGCTCTGCACACAGCAGGGACACAAAACAAATCCTTGTCCTGCTGCACCCCAAGGACAACTTCCAGCCCCAAAGCACAAACAAGGGTGGCTGCAGGGAGGGACAAGAAGGATGGGAGCTCCCAGCCTGGAGCTGGAATGGGACAATTCAACCCCAAGGGGAAAATGGACCAAAACTGACCAAAGTGTGAGACCTTGTGACCCTTTGTCCATTTTGTGACCATTTTGTGACCATTTTTTGTCCATTTTGGGTCCCCCTTGGGTGCAGCTCTGGCCAGGCCCTGTCTTGCCCAAGGTGTATCCTGGAGGCCTTTCAATAAATCCCTGCTTTATTCTCCAGCTCTGTCCAGTCTCTGTACCAGAGAGAAAAAACCAGCCTTCCCAAGGCACCAAGGTGAGGTCTGACCTGCAGAGTGTCTGACACATCAGCCAAGAAAAGATTAAGGAGTTTAAATACAAAATATTATTTAACACAACCGTGACTTATTCTGGACTTGCACAGTTTCACTGCAAAGTGTATGAACAACAAAATTTTTACTGCTACAATGTCCCGAAATAAACCCCTGAATATTAAAATAATTAATGTTTCTACCTGCATTGGTTCCTGCAGAGTCCAAGGCTTTAAAAAGCCTGTTTACTTCTCATTAAATGTGTGTAACTATAGCAGAATTTTCACAAGCCTAAGGAGAGGTGGCACCTCAGTGAATAAAAGAATTTTGACATTGTAACACCTGAGATAACAGATCTTTGCAGTTACAAGTGAAAAGTG
>WEIU01014764.1:5302-33569 GCA_013389925.1 Aegithalos caudatus
CCGAGGAGACAGGCAGTCGGAGGACGCAGTTCTGCCCGCGGCTGCCGCGGCAGCGAGCGCAGGTCACCCCTCCGCCCGCCCGAGCTGAGCTTTCCATAAACACGGGCAGCCGCTTGCTGGGAAACATGGAAAACACACTTGCATAACCGGGGACGCGCGCGAGGAGAAATCCACCGGGCGAGTTGTCATTGTCACATTGCTGCCGGCAGAGCAGCGCCGGGGGACGCGGCTGGGCCGGGGCTGAGCCCCCTGTCCCCGCCCGCGGCCAGCACCGCGTCCCCGCACCGGCAGCGGGGCAGGTCGTGCCTGCGGGACCCCCAGCCGGCACCCCGCGCCGCCCCAGCACGTGGCAGATCCTCTCTGGATAAGTGAGCCCAGCGGTGCCAGGGGAGGGGCAGCTGGCTGGATAATTCTCCCTGCGAAGGGGAAATTTGCCAGGCAGCTCCTGGTCTGTTCTTCCCGAGCAAGTGCGTTCGCGAGGGATGGGGATGGGCATTTTGCTCCACAGGGATGCTGGGGATGCTCTTTCTCCTCCTTCACGGGCCCAAATTCGCCCCTAAAGCAGCCAGTCTCTGCCGGGATCCAACCTTTGGGGTTGGGAGGCGGGTTTTTCCCAGCGCCCGGGCCAAACCCGAAGCAGTTCCCACGACCATCCCTCCCTAAAGCACCAGCGCCAGCCGGGCTTGGCAGAAGAAGCAGAAAAGATTTCCCTGGACCGTGGTCCCATGGCTCTCAGGCTGCTCCCGGACAGCCCTAGAGCATCTTTCAGATGCTTTCTACAACATTTTTGTCCCCGTTGAAATAATTCCTAAAAAAAAAAAAAAAAAAAAAAAAAAAGTGTATATATATCTATATATACATCACTTGGGAGGAAACACAAAGCACAATTTAGATATGCCTCAAGCTCATTCTTCTGGACTAAATGACAGCGAGGACGTCACTGGCCAGGAGTAAAATAAGTCTGGGCTTTGCCTGGCCACGTAATGAAACAACAGCGTCTCGCACAAGGAAGTTTTTATCCTGTTATTACTCTTTACTCTGGATGTAAATGGAAACCTGCTTTGCTTTCCTGACGCGGTGCCCAGCCCCGAGCCCTCTCTCCCCTTTAGCAATTCCCCGTGCCCCAGCTGAGACATTTTTAAGTACCTTTTAGAAGCAGCTCTCGGCTTTTAGGTTTTTGAGTGCTTCTTCACGGAGAGCTCTGGGGTGGAAGAGCCGCATTTTGGGCTCCCAGAGCCTCGGGGGCTGTTTTAAGCTGCCATCGAGGCGGCGAATCTTAAGGCACTCTGCTCCCCCACGAGCTGAAGGACAGGGGAGTGGGGTAATTATCCCCTCTCCCAGCCCAAATGAGCAATCAGCTTCTGACACCAGAGGATGCTCTAAAATTCCTCTGCCGAGCCCAGCTGCTTCTCCCCCTGGGAGGGGCTGGAATGGGGCTGATGCACGTTGGAAGCTGCGCCTAGAAACACTAATTAGCAGCCGGCCGGGAAAATGACAGAACTGGGGAGTTGTCACCTGGGCAGAGCTGCTTCTTGCAAAACTCCTGGCTGGCTCCAGAGCCACGTCCAAGATATGTGCCTGGGAAAAAGTCTTGTGATGTGTCCCAAGCAAGCAGGTCCATCTGCCAGCTCCCAACCCAAGGAGACAACAAGGAGCATCCCTTCCCATGGGATCCCTTGTTCCCCTTCCCCAGGCAAATGATTTGCACAGCATAACACCTCTTTGCATGTTTCAAGGATATAACTTGAAATGCTTAATGTATTTTTCTTTTTTTTTTTTTTTAAATTTAAACAAGCAAAACATCATTTTAGAAAGAGCTGGTGCTGTCAGACACTGCTTTCCGCCCCAGGTCCTCATCAGGTACCTCTGGCTGTACAGGCTGACCACCAGCCAGAGGGTGTTTTTTCACTCTCAGGAGGGGAAAAAAACACCTAAAAGCTCCTCTTTGCCTTCTTTTCCACTACAATTTCATTGCAGCGTCAGGATCAAGGGCTTCACGAGCTGAACAATTCAGCAACAATTAGCTTTGGAAGGGAAACACCATCTTTTCTTCCTGTGGAGCGTGGGTTTGTTGTGCCAGCAAAAGTCCCCACCTCTGGGTTTGGATCATGGGGCAGGTGGTGCCTGGGAAGAACTTGGACACCCACCCCCAGCAAGGAAGGAGGGACCGTGCAGCACGCAGGGAACCACGTGAATTTTGAAAGCTATTTTCAGCTGGGAAGAGCGGGGACTGCAGGGTGCTGGAGTTTTCCTCCAGTGGCATTCCTCAGGGGCTGGAGAGAGTGCAAGAGCGAGCCAGGCCTCCAGATGAACTCCTCCTTCCCACAAAACAGCCTGTGGAAGGGCAGCTGCTGCTCCCCAGCCAGGGAGGACCTCACTCGCCACCTCTCCCTGCCAGATTCCCGAAGCCCCCCTGCCCAGAATCCGCAAGGATTTTGCTCTTCCCCTCTGCGAGGAGCAGGCTGTGCAGCTCCCAGGGTTCAGTACCACATCCGGGGAGGTGGATACCCGTGGCCTGGCTCAGCAGCAGCCCCATCCTCGGGGAGGGATGCCCCCAGGGTGTCCTGGCCAGCCCCAGGGTTGGGACAGAGGCTGGGGGTGTTGAGGGACACACGGGCACAGCACAGGGATTTCTCCTGTGCAGCTGTTTCTCTGAGCTACAGAAAGCTTCAGAGCAATTAGACCCAAACCACTTAACGACCATGCAGCAGAATAAAACTAATCATGCAGGAAGCCAGCTCGGCTTGCCAGTAAATCAGAGCAACTGCAGATTTATTGGATCTGATGGCCTTGGCTCCTTTGCACGGGCAGGGAATAGCTTTGCCTTCTACCTGTTGGTGTTTCTGGCCTCTGGTTTTCTCCCTCGGCTTCTTCCTTCTCTCAGAAATGGTTTCACACCATCTCCAGCAGGCCCTGGCATGGAAACAGGGGAGATAGAGCAGGAAAGAGTGGGGCAGCACGTCAGCCAGGGATGCTGCTGCTAGCACTGGGGGTCACCACCATTCCCATGCAGCTCTGGAGCTTTGCTGCCCACCTCAAGCTAGAGATCCCCTCGGGAGCCTCCATTTTCCGTCACTAATCCAGCTGGGTGTTCCCTCTGTGAAAAACTTGGCGGGTGTGGGACACAGCTCGGAGCCTGCAGAACTGCTCCCAGACCTCCCCACCATCCGTGTATCTTGGGGGACAAGGAGGCAAGAGCCCACAGGGGTGCCCCAGGAAAAGAAACACAGCAGTTAAAGGCCCCAGCCAAGCACCACCTCCTCTGTGTTCCTTCCCCGTGCCAGCACAGGGCTCAATCACAGCCCTGTCCACTGCAAATGGGGCCTCCAGCCAGTGAGAAGTGAACCCCCCCAAATCCCAAACGGCACGGTGACAGGGAAGGTGAGGTACTGCAGGGATGAACAGCTGGAAAAACTCGTCCAACCCAACACAAAAACCAGTCTGGCTTAGTCCTAGCTACTTGAGGGAGAGATTTTGCCATCCACAGCCAGATGCTGCTGGTTTTATAGCAAAGGAATACAATGAAAATTATACCCCTGAGCATTCACGAGGGGATGGGGAGCTACCAAAAACCAGGACAAGTTATGGGAATACCCGGCCACAGAAACCTAAGCTGAGCCAACGAGGTCAGGAGCAGGAAACCATTTACTTACATTTAAATATAGATTGTTTTATAGCTCTGCATCACTTAACCTGGTCATAAACCGAGGCACACTTAGGGGACTCGGGGCTGTTCTGTCATCAGCATTTGGTGAGGAGCAGCTTAACACAGGACTGGCAAAAGGTCTTTTTTGCTCACTCTTGTGATTAAAGTCTGAGGAGTTGTGCTTTAAAGATTAGCAATGCTTACGTACCATCTTGGTTACTTGTGGTTTTTGGGTGTTTGCCCCAAAACCAGCTGCTAAACCGGCAGAGAAAGTGGTGACCCGAGCCGGCTGCACGAGCAGAGCATGCATCCAGCAGCTCTCCTTGGATTTCTCCTGCTGCTGTTGTTGTATTTCTTGTTCAGAACAGGTGACGAGATCCCTTGTGCAAGTACAGCCAGGATCTGCTGCAGGCAGGCAGGCAGGCAGAACAAATGATACATCCCTGTTAGGGAAGCTTGCATTATCCCTTTGGCCTTGGCTGCTGGGGGAGCGTCCCTGGCTGCAGCTGGGGCTTGGGTGCTTTAGTGAACTGGGGCTGTGGGTGAGGCCATGTGGATCTCCTGTGGCCGTGTCGGAGGCCAGGAGCTCCCAAGTGAAGCTGGTGGGAAGCTCCATCTCTGCCTCATCAACGGGTGTTTGTTTGCTGCGGCGTGCCTGCTCCAGCCTGATGTCATTCACCCGGGCTGGAGATGTTCTCTGGTGGCTTCCACGCTGCGTTTCAGCTGGCAGAGCAATTTAGGATTTGCTGCAATGGCTTCTGGAGTGCCCGGGAAATGCATCCTGCAGAGGCTGCCGGCCCAGGTCAAGCAGCTTTTCCCCAAGAGGGAAGGGCAAGACCTGCCCCTCTGTGAGGCTTGCAGGAGCCAGGAGAGCAGCAGGGCAGTAGGAGACAGAGGGAATTCATCAGGCTCATTCCTCAGGCTGGCACGTGATTGGGGTTAATATTCCCCGAGAGCAGGATGTGCAAATGACGCGGCTTGGGGTTCTTCTTTCCTTGGCTGTTTTCCGTGTTCCTAGTGAGAAAAATCCAGGAAAAAGGACTTTCCAAAGCTCCCGTGGGGCTCTGGAGTGTGGCACTACAGCTTTCCTAGGTGCTTACCTCATCCTGGCAGTCCCCTGCCTCGCTGTGTGCTGGATTCCAGCGGGGTGGTCAGCTGCCTTAAGTGAACTAGATGAGCAAATTCCTCAGGGCTGAGCTGTGCTCGGTATCCTCCGGGAGCCAACATCCCTCAGTCCCTCGGACAGCCCATGGTTGAGGTGTTTTTAGCCTTCCAAGCCTCACGTGGTCCTGAGCGAAGCATTGTAGCTGTTTTGTCCCTTGTTCCAGGGCACTGCTCCTCTTCCCGCTCCCAGCAGCAGCTCCTGCAGACCAGGTGTTGGGGAAACAAAGAAAAGCTCCCCCTTGGCTTTTGCTTTCCTTCGGATTTTCCCTTCCAGATGCATTGGTAAGAGGGCAGGACTTGCAGACAGACTGGACATCACCCATCCGTGGATCTGTCCCCCCCATGCGTGGGGACACATGGAGCACAGCCAAGGGGGCCCTCAGCCTGCTCCTTTTTGTCCCTTAGCTCCCTTCAGAAGCAGTCCCTAGGATCATGGCTGGGATTTCCCGGGGTTATCTCCTCTGGGAGAGACCCCAAGGGTCCTGGATCACCTGTGGAGCTGGTGGCTTGGAGGAAGGAGAGGATGAGGACAGCATTGGCACAGGCAGGGATTGCTGGTGGGGAGAGGGCTGAGCTGACAGCGCCTTCGGTGGCGCTCGCCCTCCTGGGAAGAGTCCCTGTGACTTGTGACCTCCTTGGCTGGGAGCGCTCAGCCAGCAGCCAAAGCTTGTTCCTGCCTCCACTTCTGGCTCAGCCTCCCAATTTATGCCCCTCAGATATTATCGGAAAATTCCTGACTCATCCAGGCTAGCAGCACTGCCAGCTTCCCCAGCTCCCTCTTGGTTTGCTTCCAAAGTTCAGGCAGATCATGGGAGCTCTGCTGACCCCGAGCACTTTGGGCCACCAGGGTGGCTCTGCAGAGAGGTGGAGAGCTGCCTGTGCCCCTGAGAGACCGGGAGCATTTACAGAGGTGACAAACTTCCAAGGTGCTCCCAGCCCTGCTGGGAGGATCCTGCTGGGCTTGATGGGCTTGTTGGGCTGCAGAGGCTGTCTGGTACCCTCTGGAGGAATCTGGAAGGCCCAGGTGATTCTGAACCTTGGTGTGAGGGATTCTTGGCCCAGGCCTCCCTGCTGCTGTGGTGGCCAGGTGGTTTATTCAGCAACCAGATTCCAGCTTGCCATCCCTGTCCTTAGGGTTAGTGTCCTCAGCCTGGAGAGGGTGAAAGCACAGAGGCACCTCCAAGAGCTTGTCCTCAGGAGAGAAGAGCAGCCGTGGCCTCGGTCCCACCTCCAAGACCTCTTTCCTTGGGAAATGAGGTCCTTCACATGGGTGTCCGCAGAACCAAAAAATGACATTTGGGATGGATTAACGAGTCCCTGCTCACCAGTGCCAGATCCCATTGTTTCTGCACGCTGGCGCTGAATGTTTCTGTCCTCCTCACTCGGGATTAGTTCATTGCAGCTGGAGTGAGTTCCTGCTCTTCCCATCGCTGGGCTTGGGATGCTCTGAGGGTGTAAATAAATGAATACATGGAATAAATCCGTGTCATGCAGTGCTGGCACACTCTTCCCTCATCCCAACCACACTGAGGGGGGCCAGTGCTGGACCGGTGCTGAGTTCAGCCCTGGAAAGGGGGGGAAAAGCCCCAGAAGTCAGCTGGTGGGGACAGAGGGAGAAATGACTCATCTTCGTGCTAAGAAATGGAGAGGAATGAATGCACAAGGAAATGGGGGGAGAGGAGAAAGAGGCGTCTTGTGTTATCATTCCCAGCTGCACAGTGGCTGCCGTGAGGAGGAGCTTCTTCCCCTGCTGCCGGGAGGAGACGCTGGGAAGACGGAGGGGGTGATTGGGGATGGGGGGGTGTCCCAAACTGGTGGGGGAAATGGGGCCGATTTATCCTGGAACGACTGGCCTGGTTCAAACCTCGCCTCTGGGTACACAGCTGTATTTCCCCTCTCTTTATTTTTAGATGGCTCTGACGATCTTAAACCCCAAACTTATTTTCAGCTTAATTCCCAAGCCCTTTAGCGCGGTCCCGAACACCAGCTTGCCCCCAGGGGACTGCCCTGTCATTAACATTTCTTTGTCTCGCTCCTAGGACTGGGCGATGACTCCCCAGAATCGCCCCTCATCCCCATCCGCCCCCCGTTCCTCTGGGAGGGTGTCCCGGTGAAACCAGACTCCAGGGACGCAGATGTCCCCACACCGGCTGCGGGCCAGCCCTCGCTGTCCCCGTCCACCGGACCCTCCGGAGATGGCACATCCCTCGGGCCCCTGGAGGGGGATGGCCACAACGCCACCGCCCCTGTGGCAGCCCTGTCCCCTGCTCCCGTCCCTGTCACCGTGAGCTCCGTGGTGGCCACGGCTGACGGTCCCTCGGCGGCCTCCAGCCCCGGCTCGGTGCCACCCACGGCGGAGACAGCCCCGGCTCCGCGGACAGCAAACGCTGACAGCCTGGAGAGGAGCACGACGGATTTGGGGGCAGCTCCCGGCCCCACAGACACAGCTGCGCCGTCGCCTCCCTCTCCCCTTCCCGCCGGTGACCCCTACTCACCTCCCGGCACGGCCCCGTCCCCGATGCCCATCCCGGTGAGCCCCGGTGCCACCCGGCCACCGCTGCTGACCAAGGATGTCCTTTCCCCGGGGACGCTGGCCATGGCGTCGAGCCTGGCCCTGGAGCCAACATCCCCCCCAGTGACTGTGATGAGCCCCACGGAAGGCGAGGCCCCTGAGAAAACCACCGGAGTCACCGTGGAGGAGGTCCCGCGGGCCCTGGGCGCAGGTGAGCACCGCTGCCGCCCGTGCCAGCACGGGGGTAAAACGGGGCCAGCCTCGGGGTGCTCAGGCACGAGGGACAGACCCCCAAACTGGCAGGGAAGAGGGGGTCAGCTTCCTGAGAGCATCGTTCTGCAGAATTCCTGGAGGAGCCCATGTCATCTGATCCACTGGCAGAGACCGGGACTGGTAGATAAGAAATCTCGGTTGCCTGGAGATGGGAATAAAATCCTCAGTTCTAAATTTGACTTGAAACACTTAAGGGTGAGAGGAAACAAATGGCTGGATGGTGGGTGCAGCCCGAGTTAGGAAGATGTAGGTTTTAATTTTCCCTCCTGGAGACCTCAGGGAGCTGACATGAGTTTCCCCTTGTCCCCTTGTGCCAACACGGATAGCCTAAAAGTGCTCCATACGGCTGGAAAAGGGGAGATCTGGAGCATTTTCTAGCCTTGCCTCAGCACTAAATGCTGCCTAAGGGCTGGGAGGAGCATCAAGGAGGGAATCCATAGTGCCCAAGCAAAGCCCAGCAGAGTTTCATGCTACATGTACCTGCTCTGCATTTATGGGAAAGGGATCATTGCAAAAGCAGAGGGGCACCCAGCATCCTCCTTGGGGATCAGCGAGGGAATATTCCTCCTGTCAGAGACAGCTGGCGTGGGTGAGCTGGGAGCAGCTGGGGCGTGGGATGCGTGCCATGGAGCAGGGAGTCACTGGGATTGAACCCTGTCCTTTCTGCCCTTCCATCCACAGGGAGCATCGTGGCCATAACCGTGACGGTCATTGTGGTGGTGGTGCTGGTGTTCGGGGCAGCTGCCTACCTCAAGATCAGGTGAGGCCAGTTTTGGGGTGCATGCCTCGCTCCTAGGGCTGGGCCCCCTCCCTGAGGCTCCCTGTGGGCCCCTCTCACCGCCACTAGGATGATGCAAAGTCCCAGGAAGATGCTGTCCCCAAGCAAGTGGCAGGGCAATGTGCAGCCTCTTACCACTCCATCTCTTACTGCTCATGTACTGGAAAGCAGAGTTTCGATCCCTCCTTTTACAATAGCCTGGCTCAAATGCCAGAGATGCTGCTCAGCACAGTCACAACCAGCAATTATCCCTTGGGAAATCTGCTGCCGTGGGTCTCGCTGTCGCTGGGACAATAAACAGCAGCAGAGCCCGGTGCTGAGCATCCCTAATGAGGCTTTGCTGACAGCTGAGATGAGCAAAGGTCTTGTTTTAATTCCCTGCCCTGTCCAGGCTCATTCGTCGGGGGCAAAATTCAGCCTGGGCTCCTCTTCACTTCTCCCGGTCCTTTCCTCTTAAAATATCCAGAAGCCTGACCTAGGGAGCCCTTGCATTAATAGTTCTTTATCCCACGGCAGAATAAGCAATAAATCCTCCAAGTAACCGGTTTGCTTCCCCTGGCAGGCACTCCTCCTACGGAAGGCTTTTGGACGACCACGACTACGGCTCCTGGGGCAACTACAACAACCCTCTCTACGACGATTCCTAGCAGGGATGAAGGAAAAAAACCCCATAAACCCTTAATTTATAAGCGCTTCAGCAGCAGAGCATCCGCTGTCGAGGAGATGCCGGGCACGGAGCCCCTGCCTCAGGCAGGATCACCACGGGTCTGGTGGATGGCAGGGACTGGAGGGCGGGTGTGCAGTGCTGACAATAAACCTGAATTTTGGCCTTCGAGCAGGAAGACGGGTCCTGGGGCAGGTCGGCCCCTTGCCGTAGACAAGGGAACTCAAATTCCCCAGGGGGAAGGGCTGGGGAGGTCAAGGGAGAGGAGGGAGGTTGGGCCAGTGCTTGTGGCATCCTTTGGAATGCCGCTGCTCTGTGATTTGGGGGGAGCGGGGGGCTGCTGAGCCAGAGCCAGCAGCGTGCCGGAGTCTCCTGTGCTTTCACGTGTCCCTTCCGCCAAAATCACTTCCCTGTGTTGCCCTGCTATGAAATCCTTTGCCTTTGTCTCTCACCAGGAACCACAAACACTTACGGGGCTGCTCAGTCACTGCTCCCTTTCTTTTCCTGCAGGTGCTCCCATGCAGAGATTCCCGATTTAATTTTTTTTTTCCATTTAATTGTGGGGGGTTTGGTCCCAAAAGCAGCCCAGGAGCCCACGGGAAGATGCACTGACCATCCATTTCACACATGTGGCTGCTTGCTCCACAGCTTTGTCTCCATTCCTTTAAAAACTTGGCTGCTAAAATACAGCAGAGTGTTCTTTCAATCCCCAATTTGCGTTCAGCTTTCGGAGTGGGAAGGCCGGGGGTGGCTGATGGCAGAGCGGGTTTGGGAGGGGGATGCTCAGCTGCTTCTCCCTCCGGCTAAATTCCCGGCAGTGGAAAGCAGAGCCCCCAGTCGGCGTGACCTTAATAAATAAAGCGGCGCTGCCAACTCCCGGGGTGTCCCGGTACAGGAGGGGCAGGCTTGGGAACGGGCTCTGCTGCTCACCCTGCCTCCTCGGCGGTGCGTCCCTGGAAACATCAAAGCTTGGGTGGGGCGTGATTGCCTCCCGTATCATCTCCGGGAGTCCGTCTAGCGAGTGAGAGTGTGAGAAACGCGGCCGGCGCCGCGACAGGCACCTGGGCAGGTCGGGAGAAATGAGGGCAGCCCTGCTTCCCAAAAGGAAGCGCAATCACCGCGCGTTTTCCTTCTCCTTCTGAGCCTTTGTCAGCCCGTTCAGGGGTCCGTCCTTTCAGCTCTGCACTGTGTTCCTCGGCCTCTTTTTAGTTCAAACTCGGTGAAAACGAGAAAATAAACCTGGGAATAGGTAGTTGCACCTCCCAAACACAGCCAGCCTGGAAGACTCTTGTGGCTGGCAGCATACACAAGGCAGCACAGGCTCTGAAGATGCTTAGGATGAGCAGAATTCCTTCTCGCCTTTTTGGCACCTAAGAAGCAGCAAATTAGGCTACGTTGGCTAAGAAAAACCACAGAGTGAGTTTTAAAACCACCACCCCTCTTCTCTGGAAACAAACCGGGTGTTCTGCATCTGCCGCTAAACTAAGGGAATAAAGGGAGAGGAAAAGCCATCACCTTCACTTCAAAGTATGTAACCCCAAGGGAATAAATTCCTTTTTCATGCAGGAGAGCAGAAATGGAGTGTCAGTTTTCCTGCTCAGCCCTGTGCCTGGATCCTCAAAATGAATCGCTCTCTCTTGCCTACAACACAAGGAAGAAGCTGTACATATTTTTGGGGATATCCCAGGGTGAAAACAGTTTGCTCACCTCTCTGGGATCAGACACCACCCCAGGGCGTTTATTCCCCGCGCAGATGTCCTGGGACATGGATGATATGGACATGGATGATGTGTTTCCATCTGCAGGACTGTTTGCCAGCACGAGCCAAGGCACAGGGCAGCCTAGGGAATAACAGAGGGGTTTGCCAAGTGGAAAAAGCGCTTTAGTTTGGGGGGTAATGCCCCCAGAGGGTCGATACCTGTGTTCTAGGCGATGGCTTCAAACACCCCTCTCACATTCCGACCTCAGACCCTCTGGATTATGGAGGGGTTTCTGTCCCACACGAGTATAGCAGGAGAAAAGCAACCAGGACCTAAAAAAGGCCTTTTCCCTTCCCTTCTCTTTTAGAAATCAATGAGGTTACCCCTGCTATCAGCTCGTTTTATTTGCAAAACCAGCAGATCCCCATTTTCCCCAAAGGCTCCCCCTATTTTGGCTCAATTCCACCTCCCCCCAAACTCCCCCCCGCCCCTTTGGCTCTGTTTCATCTCAGAGGTATTTTATTTACATAGGAATAAAGCAGTTGGCGCGGCTCCGTGCGGAACATCCCATTCCCGGGGATGACGCGATCCCGCTCCGGGTCCTCCTGCCCGGCCCTCGCCGCAGAGCCGCCGGCTGCTTTATCGCCGCTTCCAGGCTCCCTCTGGCCTCCCTCATTACGCTCCTGCTTGGCTCATTTGTGAATATTCCCATAAATCATCCCTGTTTCCGAGCGTCATCTCCTCAGACTCCTGGTGGAGTTACCGGAGTGAGCAGCAATGGGCCGCTCCCGCTTGCAGCCTCCTGGCTGCTCCCGGGGCACGGGAATCGGTTCAGGGGTCAGGACCCAGCTCCAGCTGGGGCCCTGAAGGAGCAAATCCAAGGAAACCGCCCCGTTTCCAGCGCGGAGGTCCCGGCACACCCCTGGGCTGAGCTTGGATCTGCGGAGACAGATGCTCGGCTGCCCCTCCGAGGTATAAATAGCACAACACGAGGAGCCTCTCCCTCGCTGCGTTCCTTCCAGCTGGAAATTTAAAAGCAGATGGTTTCCCTGCAGCCGGGCAGGGGCGAGACATCAGCCCCGGCCCCGGGAAAGCCCCAGGAAGGGGAGGCTGAACCCGAGGTTTAGCCCACAACACCCCCACTTCCATCCCAAATGACCTTATTGGAGCAAGCCAAAACCACACCGGAGGCATCGAACCAGCCCAAAATTGGGGATCGCCGCTCCCCACAGCTCCTGAGCCACCGTCCTGCACCTTCCCGTGGGATGGAGGGGGCTCGGCTGAGCCCCCCAGTCCCACACTGTTCCACTTGCTGCTTCCCGAGTCCCGCATTCCGCGGCAGTGCCCGGCTCTATTAATAGCTCCGTGACCTTGCGTGCGGCTGCAGTCCCTGCGCCTGCACATTTTTTCCCACAAAGCAGCAAAAAACCCCATCTGCTCCCGATTCCGGCCTAGATGGGTGAGGAAGGCAGGATTCGGGGCTGCAGGGAGCGCGGGAGCTTCCCAACAGCTCCCGTGGCCGAGGCAGCTGCTGCTTTCCATCCCAGGATCGTCTCAGCACCCCGATCTCAGCATCCTTCCCGCTCCCATCGGCTGCATCTCCGTGGGCGGGGCAGCAAAGCTCCGTACAGCACCTCCCATCCCACAAGGAAGCACCTTGCCCGTCTTTATCCCCTCGGTTGTCTTTTATACCCTGAAAATGCCATTCCTTTTCCTGCTGTGCGATTTATTCCCCGGCCAAGGGAGTTCAGGGCTTGCTGCCAAGATAAACACGCCAAACAGCCGATCAGCATTCCCTCAGCATTCGCATCCCCTCGTGCACTTTCCAGAGGCCAACACCAAAAAAAAACAGGAGCAAAAGGTCAAAATCACCCAGATACCACACCATGAATCGTTCTCCTTCCCAACACCAAAGTTCAGCAGGAACTGCTCTTCCAAAGCTCAGGTCAGCTAAGGGTTTTCTTTCAGCCTTCTCTTGCGGCTGGACCCCAAACAAGAACATTTCCAATTAATAACTGGAATAAAATTAGTTTCCCACTTAACAGCAAAGCCGCTTGGTCGTGGACTTGTCCGGTTTTACCATCAGCAAACCAGCTCCAAGGCTTGGCCAGAGTCTTCTGGGATGGCAACTCCTGCAGGCTGCTGGCAGCCCCACTGGCACTTCCAGGCTTACCTGGGAGCAGGTCTCCATCCAGGGAAGGAGGTGGAGTCATCAGGTGCCAACCCAAGCAGCAGGGAGTCTCGCTAGTACCACAAAACAAAAACATGGAAACACGGGAGCTTGTAAAAAACAAAGCACTTATTTTCCTAATGGTGTCCGGGGCCTCACATCTCCCCACATCCAACCATTTTTCAGCACTGAATCATGGTTTAAACTCAGCTGAGAATTTCCAGGGAGTGCGTGCATGAAAGAAGAGCACATCACGCACAGTGTCATTTGTTTATTTTAACAGAGACCTTATTTTACATTTATTTATAGCAGTGAGAATAGTGCTCCAGAAAAAGACACCCCAGCCGAGGCCAGCTACAATAGCTACCATCCAAATCCGAAATATTCCATACAGAAAGGGGCGCTGTTGGATTAAGGAAAGCTCATTTCACAACAGAACGAGTTAAAAATGAATAGTTGTAATCTGAAGAGCAACTGACTCTTTTTTTATATCTAATCACTGTAAAGTACCTGCATGTGAAATTCAGAGAAATCGAGAACTTTCTGCAATTTTTAAGACTGCGAAACACCTCAGGCAGGATGCTACACGAAGAAGGGTGGGGTTGGGGTTTTATCTCTTTTAAAAGGCAGTCGTTTTCCCCCCCATTCTCTTCCCCCCGGCCAAGTTCCACCACCACCAAACGCCAAAACCACAGAGGATTGGTCCCTGCGACACTGGAGCGCCTCTGGACTGCCGCTATTCCATGAACATTTCGGGCTCAGCCCGACATGGAGCACACGCTTCACTTCAGGTACTTAACCAGCAAAACCCAGCTACACACGTGTCTAAAACCCTGCACCACCTCGGCCTCTGCCAGCCAACAGTACAAAACAAGGAGGAAATGGGGGGAAAAAAGCGACTGCGGATGGAAAGGAATCTGAGCGAAGGGACGGCAGCGAGTCAGGATGGGTGCCAAAGGGAAAAAGGGGGGCTTTGCACCTGGATCTTCCAGCTGCTCACCCCAGCAGGCAGAGCAATTCCCTTGTTCCGAGGGAATTCTGTACGCAGGGGTGACAGCAGGTGAAGGAACCAGGGAGGCCGCTCCTGCCCGCTGTGCCTGTGCAGCGCCCGCAGTGCCGGCTGCCCCGGCGCACGCCTCATTCCCAGGGAACAGCCCCGGGCCCTCGCACGCAGCCCTGCGGATGTTGGCACCATCCCAAAGCGACCCGTTCTCCCAGGCAGCTGCAGCCCCGAGAGCTGCACCTCCAGCCCCCTTCCCCTTCGGCTGCCCCAGAATTCCTCCTGCTGCTGCTGCTGCATCAGCTGCTCGTCGCATCTCCTCGTGCTGCTCTGCCAATCTGCCTCCTCCCCGACGCAGTGAAGGGCTCCTTGAACTTGGAAAACCGGAATTTTTACTGACAGGAGCTGCTCTGTCTGTAAAGCAGCCTCTCTCCCGCGGCGCGGCGCTCCCGTCCGGCCGGGCGCCGCGCGCATCCCGGTCACTGCTCCTCCAAGGGCAGCCGGCAGCGCCCGTCCTGTGCCGTGTTGTAGGACTCGCAGCTCTGGCACTTCATGCCCAGGAGGTGGAACTGCACCGTGGAGCGGGCGCTGCAGTCGTTGCAAAGGATCTGCAGGCACACAGGGAAGGGAGGGAGAGGCTGCAGCACCAGCAATGTGTGTACATGAACAGGAACGATGAGCACCCGGAGCCTACGCGTGACTTTCCCTCATCTTTCCCCACCCCTCGGTCTGGCTTCTGATCCAGCACACGTCCCTAGTGCCCTCTGCTGCCAGGAAGTCCGAGGCACAGCTCCATGGACGCCAGGCGAGGGTGCAAGGCCGACCTCTTACCTCCACCATCATGTTCTGGTACTCCGTGGGCATGGGAGTCTGTGCCACTTCGTTGTCCAGCTGGCGCCAGTACCTGGTCATGTCCAACGCCGAGTGCATGCACAAGGGACACCTGTAGCCTCTGGCAGAAAGAGGGGGAAACGCCTGAATCAGAAGATGAAGTGAGGCCATGAAACAAGTCCATTCATAGGGGCAAGTTTCATGTTGTACCAGGCAAACAAACACCACGAAACAGCAAGTCCTTGCAAACAGAACTGTTTAACTAAGTGCCCTTTTATCCCTTTACCTTACCCCTTTAGGAAGCTGCCTTGAAGTTAGTTGGTACAGAATTGGCATCATGATTTTTACCTCTCAAAGCAATATGTTTGGGCTAGGATAACATTGAGAGGAAAGAAGTTTGGAAATACTTACTCCTTCAGCATTTCGTCATAACACGTTCTGAAAAGGAAACACAGGTCAGTAAGGAGAAGGGAATTACTGACAGGTGTGTAACACACCTGGACTGCACAAAGGGAATGGCCACACAGTATCCCCTAAGCAGAAATTAAAAACATCCCACGGCCAAGTGACTGTCATAACTGACTGAGAAGGAAGACAATGCCCCTAAAGAAAATATTTCCTGGTGAAGCAGACTGTCCCCACAATGCTGGTCCCTCAGAAACCAGCTGTAAGCAGCAGAATTACAAAAATCAGCTGATACAGACTGAATGCTGCTGAACAAACACCCAGCATGATGCAGCAGATATTTCCCTTTCTCAGGTGTCTGCTTTACCTGTGAAGAAGGTGACCACACGGCAGAACGTGGGCTCCAACACGAGATGTGTGAATATCCTGTTTGGAGGCAAATATAAGAGAAAAGACAAGAAAATTAGGTCAGACACAGTCAAAAATAGGGCCACACAGTTATCCAGGCAATGAAAAGAAGCTGCTCACCTCCAAACATATTGGACAGTCTTGCCTGGAGACGTTTTCAATACACTTTGCAAATGAAAAAAGAGAAGGAAAAGTTATTCTGCTGTATAGTTTTCTGTGTTTTCTTATACTGTAAAGTTCCATGACACAAAATCTCTTATGTCTTCTGTCTTAGTTTAGGGTAAATTTGGGACATCTTCAATTAGTGGGATCTCTGTTGCTGTTAGGTGAATTTAGAGAAGGAGAACCCACTGCTCTCCCTGCTCCTGTGGCCTCAGACGGGGCCGAGGCGCATCCAGCCTCACATTCCAGCTGTTAATTTTTAAGATGCGGAGGCAAGCGGTGTATCCTCACCTTGTGCTTTCCTTGGAGACTCAGGCTCAGGCACAAATTACACTTGGAGCAGTGGAAGAAATCCTCCTTGGGGCCAATCCTGCAGAGAGAGGTGTCAGGGCAGGGCCGGTCCCCGCGGGGCTGGGCCCACCGCCCACACGCACCTGCAGATGCCGCACTCCTGGCAGTGGTACTGCTTCTTGTCACGGTCAAACAGGTGGCAGATGTCACAGTAGTACTCCCCAAAGAGGCTGTCACAGCCCTCACAGCGCTGCTGGGCCTGAGGGGACAGGAGCATCCTGAGTGCTGCACCCACTTCCAGGCTCCAAGAGGGGCACGGAGCTCCCGGAGCAAGGCCTGAGAGCTAGGAAGCTATCAACAGGCTGGAGCACCTCTCTTATGAGGACAGCCTGGGGGAGCTGGGCCTGGTCAGCCTTGATAAGGGATGGATGAGGGCATCTATCAAGGTCTGCAGGGAGAGGACGGAATCAGCCTCAGCCCCGTGGTGCCCAGAGACAGGCCAAAAGGCAAGGGGCAGAAGCTGATACACAGGCAGTTCCACCTGAACAGGAGGAAAAACTTCCTTCCTGTGCTGTGGAACAGGCTGCCTAGAAAGACTGTGGAGTCTCCCTCCCTGGAGATGTTCCAGAACCGCCTGGACACAACCCTGTGTCATATGCTCCATGATCACAGAATATCCTGAGCTGGAAAGGGACCCACAAGGTTCCTCGCGTCCATCGCTTAGCCCCACACACGACAGCTCCAAGCATCCCACCGTGTGCCTGAGTGCACTGTCCAAATGCCTCTTTCCCTCTGCCAGGACCGGGGCCGTGACAGCCCGTTCCAGTGCCATCCGACCCAGACCTCCCCCGACACAAGATCCGGCAGTAACCCCGACAATCCGGCTGGAGCAGGGCGGTGGGACGGATGACCCAGCGCGGTCTCTCCCATCCGGAGCCCTCCTGCCGCCTCGGCGGCCCCGCTCTCCGGACCCACCTTCTGCAGGAGGCGGCAGCGGATGCACTCCACCTCGGACACCCGGAACCGGTCCAGCTGGTGCTCCTCGGCGCCGTCGTGGCACAGCCGGCACGGGTACAGCTTCCCGCAGCACGGGGCCTGGGAACGGGAGGACACGGCATGGCTCGGGGCACATGGATGGGCGAGCACCCTTACCACGGCACGGCCGTGCACCGCTCACCCACCCGCAGCCGGCAGCCCCGCCGGTAGTGCTCGCATCCCTGCTCGCGTCCCTGCTCGCATCCCGGCTCGCATTCCGGCTCGGATCCCGACTCGCGTCCCTGCGATCCCCCCGCCATGGCCATGGCCGCCGCCTGGCCCCGCTCCCTCCCCCTTCCGCTTCCTCACAGCCGGTTCCGGAGGATTGGGAGTTTTCAGAAAAGCTTCCTCCCCCTCCCTCCCTGGACCTTCGTGTTCCCCTTCTCACGGCTTCGAGGCGGAGGGGAGCTCAGGAGATCGCCCAGTCCAAGCTCCCTGCCAAGGCAGGGTCACCCAGAGCAGGTGGTCCAGGAGCGCGTCCAGGTGGGCTGGGAATGTCTCCGGAGAGGGAGACTCCACGACCGATCACAGAATATACCGAGTTAGGACTCCTGAAGGATGGCCCAGTCCGACTGCTGGCCCTGCACTGGACACCCCACGGATCCCACCAGGTGCCTGAGAGCCTTGTCCGAATGCCCCTGGAGCTCTGCCAGGCTTGGTGCTGTGGCCACTGCCCGGGGGAGCTGTGCCAGAGCTCTGCCACTCCCATGGAAAGAAGTTCTGGAGGAAGCAGAGGCAGAGACCTCACGGCTGTACACAACTTCCTCCCCAGGGAAGTGGAGGGGCAGCACCCACCTCGGCTCTGTGGTGACAGGGACAGGACCCGAGGGAACGGATGGGGCTGTGCCAGGGAGGGTTAGCTCGGCTCTTAGGAAAAGTTCTTCACCCAGAGGGTGGTCACAGCACCGATCCTGAGTTGGGACAAAGCTCTCAGGCACCTGCTGCGGTTCTCTTGACACCCACCTTGGAGATACTTACATGGATTGATGAAGATTCCAGCTGTCTTCTGTTCTCTAGACTGAGCAGGCCCACCTCCCGCAGTCTCCCCTCCCGAGAGAGATTATCCAGACCCCTCACCTCATCTTTGGCCTCTGCTGGACCCTGTCCAGTAGTTCCTTCTCTTTCATGCCCTGTGGAGCCCAGAACGCTCCTGGTGTGGCCTCACTAGGGCCAAGTAGGGGATCACCACCCTGGGCCTGCTGGCCACACTCATCCTCATGCAAAACCTTCCCCTTAAACCTTTCCCCAACTTTCCCCCCAGAACCTCAGCTCTTCCCTCCCAAACCCTCTTTCCACCCCTGCATTTGCCCATGGCTACCTGACTGACTGCTGTGGCCAAGTGGAACATCCACTATGGGGACAGTCAAGCATGGAATTGGAAGAGCTTTTTATTTAGAAATGAAATGTACATGTCAAGACACAGAGACATAGAGACAAACCCCTCAATACAATGAGTTCAGACCATATTCTGTTGCGATCCATCGACGGGAAAGGCTGTATTTTGTGGAAAAATAAGTTCCAAAGTTAATGACACCAAGTGAGTTGTGACAGGTGATGGAAAAGAGCTGTGAGAAACACAGGGACAACCCAAAACTGACCACAGACAAACTAATGGCAAATAAGCAAAATTTGTTTCCAAACAGTCGAGTTTTACCATCCCATTCTCCTAAGGCACCCAAAGGAATGATGACTTGAGTTACTGAGACATTGCACATGTGTCACCAGCATCACAGCTCAGTATTCCACAGGGATATATTCCTTCCTTCACCACCACCAACAGCCAGACAACATTGCCAGGTAAATACCCCAAAGAAAACTGCCCAAACATGGGTTCAAAAATGTGAGGGGAAAAGGAACCTAAAACAAAGTGACAAGCGCATTAGTAAGGCTTTCAAAGGAACAGCTGCAGATTTGCACATTTAAATGTTGTGTTTCTCGCACAAACGTCGTCTTCGCTGTCAAGGCAAAGGTGCTTTTCAATCCAGATCAGGCAGCCCACCAAAATATGAGAATTTTGGCAGCTGCTTTCGTCACTACTCATTGAAAAAGAAACCCCTCAATGCGGGCAGCAGCTGGACAAAAGAAAGCCCAGCTTCCTTCCGAGTCCTCCAAAGCAGCTCCTGCCCTTGTCACACAGCAATGACCACCACTCTTCTCAGACAGGACCTGGCCCTAGGCCAGAAAGTCAGCATTCCAGGGGCTTTTGGCATGCAAGAAATCCAGCAGCAGTGGCAGTGCAAGCTCTGTCCCCGGCCTGGACCCGAGCCACTTCCGTGGCAGCCTGCTGCACCAACAGGAGTAAGGGATCCTGCTCTCCCCTATGGAGACCTGACAGCTTTAGCCCCTGGAAATGCAGATGGACTGTTCCCACTGTTCAGTCACCTGCATCAAGAGGAGAAAAGGAGAATGACTCTGGACAGACTAACACAACACAGAGGTGCTCCCTGGTGAAAGGCTTCCTTTATTTTGATTTCTTACACATCCTTACCTTGCTGAAGCTGTGCACTTACACCTCTGTGTTTCACAGATCAGAAAACTTGAGTTGTGTTTTCCCCTCCTCACGTGCAGGCAGCCAGCTTCACCTTTCTTTGTTGTTCTACCAGCTTGCTCAATCCCCCCAGGTTTATGAACTGCTTTGTTTCCAGCCCCAATGCCCAGCACCTCAGCTCAGGAAAACCATTTACCAAGCATAGCAAGCTGTGTAGTGCCCTCAGCAACAAGTCCATCATAGCTGCGTGTCCTGACCCAGAACGTGAAGTACAGAAGAGTTTTCCTATTGCACTTCCCATCCCTAGCTAAGTGTTCACAAAGCCATCCATTTGGAAGCCCCCAGCAGGCTGTACAGCAGAAATGAAAGCCCACCTTTTACAGGCAGGTGTGACCATCTCCCCAGGGCTAGTGCTCGACCCTGGGGAAGTTGGCTTCTGATGCATCGGGCATCAAGGTCCCTGACAGCTGTAAATTGGGAAAGAAAGACACAGGATCAATTTCCAAGTGTAGCATAAACAGAAGTGGCCTTCTCAAGACATGCAAATGCCAATACCTAAGTTAAAACAAATCTGGTCAAATCAGGCTCCCAAAATGCTCCCCCAGTGTAAGACTTACAATCCCAAGGCAAGTTCTGCTCCTTTAGGAGTCAAACCGGAATTCTGTGGGCCGTGCTGTTGAGACAGTCACAAACCAAACAAATACAGAGCAGCACTAACAACTTTATTGCCTTGATACCTGCTGTGAAGCCAGACTTGGGTTATGCAGGTCGATGGCAGCGAGGGAGGGGACTCGGGACTCTGCAAACGTCCTGGTTTCCTTTTTTAGAAATCTGGGATGCCAAGCTGCAAAACACAAGCAAGGCATGGCGTGTTAAGGGAGTGAGGGCTGACACACTGCTTCCCCCTGATGCTTGTTTGGTACCCAGGTTTTATTTAGAGGGCCTCAGAGTTCCTACCTTCCGCTCCTCTCAGCTCGGGGAGATGATTTAGTTCTGGCAGACGCACATCTGCCTTGGGCAATTCCCATTTTTTGTTTGCCTGAAGGATGGGTTTTTCATTAGTAACCTGTAATCGAGGGCATAAGGAACAGCTCACGAAAATGTAGGAAAAAATAAAGCTGTTTTCAAGCTTAGAAGCAGCAGTAACACAGCAGGGCTCTGATGTAGTTGGAACTTGTACAAGAGTAAGACAAAAGGTTCTGATGTGTGTGAAGGAATTCAACCTGCTCCAGTGCTATTTATACATAAGTGATGGAAAAGCAACATGAAAATAAAAACCGTCATTTAAGTGAGGCTGCTTTCGAGAGATAAAATACAGCCCTTGGAGAATGGCTGGGATTAGTTATCTGGAAAAAGGTAAACACCCCTGGCTGGTGCAGTAATAATCATGCCTAGGTGGTGAGAGCAGAGGAAAACTTTCCATTTCACTTGTTTTCCTTATCAATTTTTAATGCATTTATGACATAACTAAGGAAGGCATTAAATCCACACCCTCAGTTCTGCTTCAATAGCACAGCACACATGGTCTATCTTTCCTGGCCAGGCAGGAGACCACGGATATATTCCAGATCTCACAGATCTCCTCTGCTGGTCTGCTCCCCTCATTCAAAATTGTTTTCTGACATAAAATATATTTTATGTAAGAACTATTAGCAAGGGATAACGAACAAAAATCTGCAGGAAAAAAGAGGTAACCAAACCAGTATTTCTCGTGGGGAGTTATGGTCAAAGATGGATCAGATGGAGTTCTTGAGAACACAGCACACCATTGCATTTATTTTTGCTTGGCCAGGGGGAACAGACAGACAGACAGACAGACAGACTCACCGGTGTCAAGCTGACACTGCAACGGCCTGCTGGAGAAGGCTTCTGTGCCTTTAGCAAAGGGTTCAAGTATTTTTTACTCTTTTCCTCAAGTCTGAAATCAAAAAAGCCCAGAAGTTGGTATTAGCTGGGGTAACACAGCAACAAACATAAAGCAACAAATGCAAGGTATCCCAAACCCCCCCATATCCCACTTGGGCAGCCTGCACCTCCCAGGACATGACAGGAATGAGGGACACAAGCTTTCCTAGCTCTGCTCCCATACCTGTAATTAAGGTTCCCAGGCCCAGAACCCATCCCAAAGGTAGGAGAGAAGTTCTGGTTGATGGGAGGGATGAATGTGCCCAGGTTCTTGGCGTAGTCCAAGCTGCTGCTGGAATCTTTCAGGCTGGTCTGAGGGCTGAATTTAAATGGGTTGATTGCATTGTCACAGAGGCAGCTCAGCTTGGAGGATTGATCTGCTTTCTCTGCATCAGCTTTACAGGGCTTGGTCTTGATCAGCGTTCCATCTTTGCCCCTTAGGCCCATGCTGAAATCCTGTTTGGGAAGATAAACATCATCCTTCCTTACAGCTGTGTTAAAAAAAGCAGTTTACAGCAGTGCATGCAGGAAAAAAAAACATGTCAGAAGCCTACACGTGCATGATTCTGCAAGCATCTAATGGGGATGGAATTGGTTTTGTTAGAAAATCTCTGCTTTCCATCAAACAGGAGAAAACTTGTCAGGGTTCCAGCACGCTCTGTGAATAAGTCACTTGAGACTGGAATCGGAAATGATGGGGGAAAAACAGCTGTATCCTGTGTCTCTTCCGAAGAAATGAAATAAAAACTCATCTCAAAGTCACTCTGCCCTTGGTATCCAGTTGAAAGGAAAATTTTTAATTTTGGAGACAGGGCTTTCAAACAGGTTAACAGCAGCATAAAGCATGACTTATGCTTTCCAAGTGATTCCCCCTCTGGCTCTGTGTTTCCAGGAACTGCACCACTGTGCAGTTCACCTGCAAGGGACTGGCCAAAGAGCCACTTGCTGCACAGGCCCAAACTATTTGCTAGGAATTTAAACTGCTGAACCCATGTTACAAACAGTGACTTTAAAACATGAGAGAAAAAAACCAAAAAGATGGACCAAAAAACCCCAAACCAAAAACCCCCGCCCCCCCACAAAAAAAAACCCAAACCAAACACAAAAAAAAAAAAAACCAAACAAAACCCAAAACACAGATGGACCAACCTGGACGCTGATAGTTTTTCTTTCTTCTAAAACACCATCTTTGTCCTTTTTATAGATTTTAGGGTTTTTTTGAAACTGCTGGTCTCTGGCATCTTTCTGGATCTTTTGTTTAAGCTCCTGAGTAAATCTACATTCCATATAAGGAGAAAGGAAAAAGAAGTAATAAAAGGGCCTCTGTTTATCTTAATATCATCATCAGTTGTTAAGCCCAGGCTCCGATAGCCTTTTAAGTAGTCAAACTAATTGTGCCTTTTAACTAATGAAAGGCCAAATGTAATGTGTACATTAAACTAAATAATATCTTTGGCACACCTTTTTCACAATACAGCAATAAAGGTATTTGCATCCCAGTTTGGTGCAGGTGCAGAGAGTGTAAGACTGTGCTACCCAATATGGTGTGCCACTGAGGAATTAATGTCACAACAAGGTAAGGGTGCCACTTTCCAACTGCTTCCAAGAAGGTCAAGCCAAAACAAACTGAGGCATTCAGCAGCTGCCAGCCCTGCAAACCCACTGAGCAGTCTTCAGGCACAACTGCTTCACTTCTTGCTAACAGCCTGCAGTGAGCAGCAAAGGAGCTTTTACCTTTCAGCAAAGCCGTCCTTGTTGAAGAAATCACCCTGCAGGAGCTTGGTGCAGGACGGTCTCTTGTCTGGGTCAATCTGCAAGCACTCCTGTCAAACCAACAACGGGGGGAGGTAAACACACGGGGAATTAAACAAAGGCCTCGGCACGTGTGAGTGAAAGATCCCACAGGGATATCCCCCTGGCCCTGCAGGGCTGAGTGGTGCCCCCATCGCCCTGGACTGGAGCTCTGGTGTCCTATGGCCCTCAGCAAGCTGCCAAGCCAAGCAGCTGCTCACCGCGTGGGGAGCTGAGAGAAAGGCGCTTTAACAGGCCTGTACTCAGCTGTGCCAGGCAAAGGGCAGGGAAAGAGGAACATTCCCAGGAAACCATGGGTTAATTACCTTGGCTAAGTCCAGCGCGGCAGGAGGGAGCCTGGGATAGCGTCTCTCCAGGGATTCCAGCTCCTTCACCTCAGGCAGCTTTATGCCAGCAAAGAGGGGGTTTTTATGGAATAACTCCTGTTGCCTTGGAATTAAGTTACCTGGAATCACGCAAACAAAGCGACCAGGGGGAAAAAACACAGGACAGTGAAACGTCTGAGAGGCTGAAACGCTGGGTCAGCACTGCACTAAGGGCTACAGTCTGGGCTGTTATCTTCCCACCCACCAGAACCAATCTGAGCCCTTCACTCCTGAGCAAGCGGGAGGAGGAGCCCGAGGGGCCCTTCTTACCCAGGCACTTGGTGATATGGAAGAGCTGGTCAATGTCTGAGTCTCCGGGGAAAAGGGGCTCTCCCGTGAGCATTTCTGTTATCAGGGAGCCAATAGCCCACACGTCCACAGGCCTGGGGAGAACAACCGCCACCACCTCGGCTGAGCCCAGCCCCGCGGCTGCCAGGGCCGAGCCAGCGGATGGAGCAGCCCCTCCCCGTGGGGCAGGGGCCCACAGACCCACCTGCCATATTTGCTGTCCCCCACCAGCAGCTCCGGGGCTCTGTACCAGCGCGTCGCCACGTAGTCCGTGTAAACTTCCCCGGAAGCTGCCAAGGGACGGGCAAATCCGAAGTCGCAGAGCTTCACCACTCCGGACTGGGAAACCAGGATGTTTTCTGGCTTAATATCCCGATGGATTATCTGCACGGAGAAAAGCACGTCAGGGCAAACCCCCCCTTTGTACGCGGCAAACTGGCTCATAGCAAAAAGTGGCACTTGCTCGTATTCAAGTAGAAAATTACGGGCAAACACAGAACCTCTCATTTCCAACACACTTATTTTATGCGTGTCTTTTCCTTTTCAGACAAAGCTCTGCTTCTCTAAGTTCAAACATATATAAATACATAAATATGTGCTTCTGTTCTAATATATGTCTATTGACTTTTAGCTGCGGAGCTGATTTCCTGCACGTACTTACATTATGGCTGTGACAAAAGGCAGTTCCTCTCAAAATCTGAAACAAGTATTTCCGAACCCTGTCGTAGTCCAGTCCCCCGGGAGAGGCCTCGAGGTCGTTGAGCACCGTGTGATCCACGAATTCAAACACCAGATACCATCGCTTCTTCCTTTTACACACATCCAGCAGGTTCACCAGATTCTCGTGCCTGAGTTGCTGTCATAAAACAGGGAATTTTAGTGAGGGAAAACACTTACTCAGGGCAAAATACGAAGGAAAAATTTTAAAAAATATTTTTTCCAGGTAATTTTTTTTAACTGCACCCCAGCTGGGACAGTACCAAAGAATGCAACTAGAATAAAAAGAGTATGAAAAAGCAGCTGTGTTTTCCAGTTATTTTGTCACTGCATTCCCAGCACACCAAGAATCCACTCCCAACTTGTTACAGATTTATCACACACCAACAGAAAAGGCCGTGCTACAGAGCAGTTATTTATTACCCAGAGCCTGGCAGGGAAACATCACCAGAGGCTGCCTGGAGGCAGCACCAGAGCCCAGGGGTGTGATCCAGCAAGCTGCAAAAGGACTGCAGAACACAGGGAATTGTCAGGGAAACTGCCAAATGCAGAGGCAGCGCCAGCCACCCTGCACCTGCGTCTGCCCGGATTTCTTAGAAGGACTGACAGGAGAAGAACTTTAAAGGGCAATCTGTAAGAGAAAAAGCTCTTTTCCCAAGAATGATTTATTCCCCACACAGGGGACCTGAAGCAGTTTTGCTGTTTTCAGACACAATTAAATTTCTGCTCAAACTCGAGAGAAAAATAAAATAAAACCAAAGATTCACAGGGAACAAGGGAAGGGACTACAAAGAGACTAAACCTCCAGGTATTTATTTTCCCTGCCAGAGGCCACCCTTCCTGAGCTCTATATGCAAATGCTCCCCTTGCTGAGATTCCATTCTCCCGGGAAAGGCAGCTAATTCCCAGCACACCTGGGTGCTGCTCAGTAACTCAGTAACTCGGTGAGCCTGGCCAGTGCAGCGGGTACAACCCAGGCTCACGCAGATCCACTTCAAAAGGGTTTGAAGGGACAATGCCTGGAGCTGCTGGCTGTGTCCCAAGCTCCAGCACATACATTTCTATTAACTCCAATTCTGTAGCTCTTGCAGTAATGGCAAATATCATTTTTTGGGGGGTTTGTTTTTGTGGGTTTTTTTCCCTTCAGTGCACAGGAAGTGTAAGCTGATTTAGGAAGAAACACCTGTGGCAGACAAGAGGACAAACTGAGGAGCAGCATACATACAGGGCACAGGTTTGCCAGTATTCCCACCTCTGGAACACCTCACAGGGACAAGCAATTTACCCTATCTCCAGCAAATTCACGGCAGCAAAGGACATTTGCCACAGGGGGAAAGCTCTCGCCAGGAGGCAACGGAGTCCGCGTGCCATTCCCTGAGGAACGCCAGAACATCGCCAGACTTTTCCAGTCCAAGATTCCCACCGGGCGAACCCAGCCCAGCACCCGGGCGAAGGGAAAAGCGGCTGTGCAAGGCTGCGGCACAAAAGGTTCGATCAACCCAGCACGGCTCGGCCGCACGGGGGGATTCAGGCACGGCCTTTCGGCCTGGGTTTGGTGGGCCACGCTTTGTAAAGGCGGACCGGGGGCTGAGCGCCGCTGTGCTGCGACACAGCCTGAGCCAGGAGAACTTGAACACAAAACCTGCACAGCTTAAGCACAAAACCGCTAAAAAAAAGGGGGGAGGTCCGGCCAGCCTCACCTTGAGCAGTTTGATTTCCCTCAGGGCGATTTTCCTCACCGCCGTGTCGTCGTCGCTCTCCAGGAACCTCTTGACGGCCACGATCTGCCCGTTCTCCCTGTTCCTGCACTTGGTCACCACGCCGTAGCTGCCTTCCCCCACCAGCCCCAGCACCTGGTACTTGTCCATGGCGGCGGCGGGAGGGCCCGGGCCCCGAGGCGAGGACCGGGCCGGGATGCAGGGACAGGACCGGGATGGAGGCACCGCGCACGGCGGCGGTTCCCGGCCCGACGCGTCGTTACCGCGGCAACGGCCCGCCGTAAAGCGCGGCCGCGCCCCGCCTGTCGCGAAAGGCGCACGGGGGCTTGCTCGGCTCGTGGAGAGTAGGAAGGCCTCGTGAAGTGTTTTAAGGATAAAATGTCCTAAAGGCTGCTTTCTTCAAGCCGCTAGGGCACACAAAGCGTGCTAAGAAACCTTGTCTCTTGTGCGCTGGGCTGAGCGACGTGTTAAAAAGCCGGTCTGAATGCGTGTAATGACTGTTGGGCGTGCGGTTGGGAGGCTGCCGATGGATACGCCGTGGAAAAAGGGGAATAATTCGGGTTTAGATGTCTGTGCCAGCGGCTTTACCGCGCAGTTTGTCTCACAAACTCGGCAGTGTCCGCACTTGTTATCTGCAACTTTACACCATGCACCGGCTTTTAGAGGAAGGAGAGCTGAAGCATCCCTGTGGGTTTATTCATGGAGACTTAACCCGATATATTCTTAATCCAGCATCCCCTTCTTCCTTCCATCCAGGGGTGGATGCAGCAGCCCACGGTGGTCTTCCGCTAACACTGATTTCTTCTGGTGTCCTGGGCAGGAGCGGCACGGCAGGACGGCTGTAGCACAGCGCCACCAGGAACGGACTGCACAAACACAGGCATTCCGTGCGGATATTCCCGGTATTCCCGCCTCAGTTCGGTGGCCTCTGTTTCCCAGTTGAGGGTACTGTGGGAAAGAAAGGTGTTCAGTTTCTCTGAAGAAATTTACGAACACCAGTCAGGCTGGAATACTGCAACATTCCTCTTTGGGAAGGGAGCAGTATATGTCGATTTCCTGGAAAACAGTGTGATGAGGAAACATATATCCCAATAATATTTTCTGGAACCTTCGCTGTATTCCTCCTGAGTCACATCGACATACATCACCCTCTGTAATTAATTCCTGGTTGCCCTCGTGTCTCCCTCACCCTCATTCTCTCTCCCTCCATGCAATCACAGTAATGCACCTCTCCATGCTGACCTCACTGATTTCCCTGCTGATTTCCAGGGAAAGAAAAACATCGGAGTGTGGTTGGCAGTGATTTATTATATTCCTCCTACCTTCTACTGCTCATCACTGTTGTAGCAAGTAGCTCCTCTGGGTCCTGGCGTCTGTCCTGCGCTGCTAATGGAGAGCTGGCTTGGAATCCAATTAACTCTTCCACTGCTGGATACTTCTGGATCTGTTAAAAGAAAGGAGCAAACCACGTATTCGTAATGAGACCACTGACATTCCGTGGACAGAGGGGAATGGATTCAAACCGAAAGGGAGTAGATTGCATATTCAATTGGAGATTAGGGAAAAAAAATCCTCCCTGTGAGGGCGGCGAACCCCTGGTACAGGGTGCCCAGAGAAGCTGTGGCTGTCCCATCCCTGGAAGTATCCAAGGCCAGGTTGGACACTGGGGCTCGGAGCGATCTGGGACAGTGGAAGGTGTCCGTGCCCGTGGCAGGGGGGTGGGATGAGATGAGCTTTGAGGTCCTTTCCAACCCAAACCATTACCGTGATTCCACGCGTCACCGCGGTGCTGTGATTTGAGAAGCAGGAGAGACCAAAGCACGGGAGGAACCTCGCTAAACCACACGGTGCCAGCGCTCCAGGTATTTCCAACACTCTTGCTGCCTCGATGGCACTGACCCAGCCCGGGCTCGGTAACTGCGGAGACACTCCCTT
>WEIU01014764.1:33985-57549 GCA_013389925.1 Aegithalos caudatus
GGGAGCCGCGGCATCCCGGGCGGACGGAGGCGCCGGGAGCCCGCCGGGCTCCGTGCGGTTCGTGCGCTCGGGGCTGATGCACTTCCAGGGTCACCGGCCCCTCGCCCCCGCCAGCGCCGGTGTTTTTCCGGCAGGGATGCTTAGAGAGGTTTTGTAGGTCGGTCGCCAAAACCCGTGCGGGCGGCCGTGCCTGTGCAAAAGATGGAAAAACGCCCGGTTTTCTGCAATGTGATCTCGTCTTCCCTGTGAGTCAGAGGCTGAGACGCTGTTGGGATAAATCAGGAGCAGAACGGTTCAGACAATTCTTATCTCTTGGAAACGTGTAACAACCTGTTTCATTCTGCCACAACCGGTTCATGGAAAAAGCACTGAGCAAACAGGAAATGCTTGGGGTTTTTCCGTATACAGACCGGTACCGGATACCTACGTATCACTTATTTTTGATGCATTAGGATAGAAATCGTTCTCAGCAGATGCGCTGGGTATTTTACATGATGCAAGCTCGTGGCCTCTTCGCATCAGCTCTGGCAGGCGAGTCTCATCTTCTGAAAGGCCTTCCAAGGCAAGCTGCTTCTCAGGGACACGGGTGAAAAACCAGGGCAGTGCACGTAGAGGATACGGGCTTGCGTTTTTATTACTCCACCGGAGGGTATGAGAACACCTCCAGTGCCTCGGCAGCTGGCACCGAAGTGTGGGTTTCAGAACACGGGGCAGTAGTTGAAAGGTTCTTCCCGCATCTGTGTGTTTTGCTTAGTCTCCTTCCACAGATAGTGGCCCTTTTTTTTGGCAGGCAGGGCAGTGAGAATCCCTGCATGTGTTAGTCCATAACCAGGCCGTCCTTACCAGCGAAGCCATCCGTACTGCCTGCCGTTGTATTGTGGAATTGTTGTAGGTGTTGCACAACCTGCAGTGAAAGTCTCAGGCGTGGAAAAGGACAGAGAACTGCTGGCCTGTGTTTCAGATCGCTTTTGTTTTCCGGGTGTGGTGGTGGTGGGAGTTTACGGAGCAGTGTCAGAGCGTTGAGGTTATTCTCCTTCCACTGAGCAGGGAATTATATTAAAACCAAAACTGAAAAATTTTGCAAGTTAAATGGATACCACATTGTCCACATTTGGCTGTTTCTGGAACACTGTAATGTAAAAATATAGCTTATCAACTTAATGATCATTTTAATCACTCAGATCCTCCCCCACCCCCCCCGATTCATTATTTTTAGATGCTCCAAGATTTATCTGTAAGATATAAGCTCCTAATTAAACAACTAAGTATAGAGTTTTTATTAAGGGTTTTAATAGCCTGCAAGATTATAAGTTGCCTTTGTTTGGAATTGTGCTTAATATATATGTCTGTATGGAGCATGTACATGTATGTATGGAAAGTTGGTCCCCTTAATAGCTCCAGATCCTGGAAGATGAATCTGACTGTCTCTATAGGTCCTGTGACCTGTCAGCTGAATGGTTTTGTCTAGGAGCTACCCAACCAAAAGGATTCTCAAGTCTTAGAAAATAATGGGAAAGTAGAGCTTAAAGGAGAATTATAAAAGGTGAAAGCATTTTTATAGGTTGCTGGTACTTCACTTGAAGTTTTGTATAGGGGTGAAGCTGATGGGTCTCCTGTTTGTGTCCATAATGACCTCAAACCACTACTCAGAAGCAGTTCTGGGATTTGTGGGCTCAAACTCTGGCACAGAATTAGGTTTTCTGGGATTGAGTCCCTGTTCAGCAAGCAGCTGAAAGAGTAGCAGAGCTGTCATTGCTGTTGGGCTGTTTGTGATGACACTTAGGGAGCTTGCACTGCATTCAGTTCACTTTTCAGTTCTAGCAACTAAGCTGACTGCAGCTCAAGTGTCCGGGAAGTTGGAAGTAATTTACCTAAAGCCTGGTGCTGCAAACTGGAATTACACGTTTGTTAAACAGCATAGATGGCCCTGGAACAATTTTCTGCTCCAGTGTTATTAAGTGAGATTCTTAATAGCACTGGCTCCTACACAGCAAATGACAGGGAAGGGTAGCAGTGAAATTGCTCTAAGTGTTGGTGCCGCAAGTGCCAATTATCCTTGGCATGTAGCGCATGATTTCAGGTGGCCTTTCCTCTCCAGTTTCACAACAGTGAATTCTCTGGAAAAGGTTCTTCAGTGGCAGGAGAGCTTGTGCAACAAGGAAGCAGTGGGTAGTGCAACAAGTTGCCAGGGGAGGCCTTCCCTAAACTGGCTTCCAAAGGAAAATGAGAGGGAGGTGAAATACGATACAGTTAAAATAATTCGGGCTTTGGCTGGTGTGTTGCTTTTATTATTGTCAAAGTAGGTGTTGGTTGCAAGTACTGAACGATCTTCCCTGCAAGTATAGAAATCCCTGGGGCCCTGGGTTTATTCCTTGTACTCGTCAGCACTTGCAACTGGAAACCCTGGTTTTGGAAACGGTTCGATGAAATGGATGTTGGACTGAAGAGTGTTTATGTTAGAATGCTCTTCTGGACCGTGGCCAAGCCTCCTCGGCTAGGTAAAAATGTATTCAGGTAACTTAATCCTCTGCTGGGGTTTGTAGAGGGCAGGGCTAACCGTCCTCTGTAAAGGAATTAAAATAAAATAGGAAGAGTTCTGAATAAAGAATCAAAGAACAAACCCAACTCCCTGCAAAAAATTGGAGAGGTGTTTTTTTGTTTGGCTTTTGGTTTTGTTTTTTAGTTTAAAAGTATTGCCTTGACCTCTTGTTGGATGCTTTTCTCTGAGGCTCAGCTTTCTGGATGTGCCAAGCTGTTAGAATAAAATGTGTTGCTTAACACTGATGAGGTACAAGATGCCAAGAAAGAGTTAAGTGCCACAGTGAGCAGCAGCATTTTCAGAAGCTGCCCAGAACAATGTTTTTTCCAGGAAAAATGTATTAAAGGGATTGCAGAACATGCTAATAGTCTGTAAATATAAAGTCCAGCATCCTGACAAATGATTTCATCTCACAAAGGTTTTAGTGTTTTCCCCAGTTCTACAGAAGACATTTACATGCTCTTGCCTCTCTCTGCTGTAGTAGTGATGCAGAACTCCAGTGAATAAGTCAATGTGTTAAATACATGAAGGTTTTGTTGTTATTTTATATTTAACATATTTTTAAATCTATTTTAAGTTCTCGGGCTCATTTACCTTCTGCTGTGTATTGAAGAGTCTTCTCCATAGTCTAACTGTAAACTTCTTTTTCCAGATCCAAGTATTTTAGAACATGTTCAACAGGAGAACACTTCACTATAGAGGTGAGTACTTACATTTTTAGTGATTTTAGAAAAAGTGGGAAAAGCTGAATCCCTGCAATGCCTTTAGCACTTTTTGCAGTCTATGAACACTGAAATATTCTGGGATGTTCCAGCCCAAGCAGATGCTGGATGGAGAATGGTTCTTACTGCACCTCAGAACATGAAGGAGGAGAAGTATCTGTGGTGTCTGATGCCCATCACCAGAGCATTCCACACGCTGCTTGTTGCATCTCCTCTCTGCTGTCTGGGGGTTTTGCTGCTTGTCTAAGTGCGGAGTATTTAGTTCTTGATGGCAGGATCAGGAATCACATTGCACAAAAAGAATCTGACGGGGTTACCTGATAGCTTGTTGCATCTGTCATCTACTTTGTTCCTTACAGAGGTCCTTTCCTGGGACCCCACCTTTCCAGGACTTTAACACTTTCCCAGCCTCCAGACACAACTCCTTGTTGCCAAGGGTAGTGTAAGGTTAACCGGGAATAACCTGGTTTACTTTCCCTGAGTGTTCCTGTGCTCTGGAAGTCCTAGGCCAGCCAGATTGCCCCCAATACTGAGGATAACATTAATTATTGTAGTTAATGCTTTGGCTGTCCAGAAAGGGGTCTGCTGTGTACAGCGGGGGAAATCTGTTTTGGTGCAGAACTTCCCCTTGTGAGAGAGTGTTCCTGGCTCAGAAATGTGACAGGAAAAAGGAGGAATTGCTCTCCTCCCAAAGTTTAGGTCAACCTAAACAGAGACCTCTGTGTCTCTGTTTGATGCACTGACTAGATTTAAGATTACTATACTGAAAACAGTACAGAGGATTTCTATTTGCCTTTTTTTTTTTTTGTTAATGTGACAGTTGAGCTTCTCCTGGATGAGTTTGTGCAGCAGAGAACGCTTGTTTTTTTAATTTGGACTCTCCTCCTTTTAGGATAATATAACGTTTAAGACAGGAAACATTGGTAAGAAGAAAGGTCCAACTCTAGAAATAAAATTCCTCTGAAAGCAGGGTTACAGTCCCACTGTTAGAACTGGAGAAGTGTTTTTACAAGACACAAAAAGTGTTTTTACAAGTCATACTTGCTGCACGTTTTTAGTGACTCGTTATATTGAATTGTAAAATTTTCTTATTTCTTTTTCTCTGCAGTTTGAGAACCTGGTGGAAAGTGATGAGGTGAGTACCTGGGGCATCATGTGAAACCTGCTTGAACAATCCTTAAAATGGTTCCAACATCCAAATCTTCCTCCTACTTTAAGCTGAGTCGAAGACTTAAGTCACAGGGCGGGGTTTTACCTTCAGTTTTCCTTGCACCAGGAATATGAATTTAAGGCCTTGGATAAAGATCTAAGAGATTGGTTTTTGGGGATTGTGGGAAATAACTCATTAAGGAAGGGGGCACTGTGGACTTTGGGAAGAAAGAAGAGAAGAGGTGTGGGGAAGAAGTGTGTTTGGGAAGACTTAAAAGAGAATTTGCTCCTGCTGTAACTCTTGCATAAGACTCAGGAAGTGCCCTCAAGTCTGAGAACAGAAATGGATCTGGGGTGCTTTGCTGAGGGAAGTTTTGGAAGTGCTCTGTCTTCCCAAAAATCAGACTTTTCTTTTTTATTTATTTTAACAGGGGGAAAGCCCAGGGAGCAGTCACAGGTAAGACTTTGAGACTGAGGAGCTCTCCTTCCCTCTGCTGTCCCACTGTGAAGATTAAACAAAATGGACTAAGGGAAAAACAAGGGACCAAAAGAAGGGGGAAAAAGTGAGATTCGGACTGCAATGACGGTAAATGGTTCTATTCCAGCAGTTCTGTTAGCAGAGATGGTTTGGAAAATATGCTTCCTATAAAGACATAAATAATACATGTTGTGAGAGTGAGGAGAGGCAGTTTGTCGTCCTGAATAAACTGGAACTTTCAGGAGGAACAGGCCACAAGAACAGCCTGTTGGATCTGCATTAAAGGACTGGTCAGGAGAGACCACAGAGATACTTTAAAGGGCAGATGAGGGTTGTCAGGCATGAATAATAGATGGAGCTTTTCTGTGTTCCTCCCGTGCTTCCAGGCCCCTGACTGAGGAAGAAATTGCAGACCTGAAGGACAGGCACTACGACTCCATTGCTGAAAAGCAGAGGGTTGTGGATCTGAAGCTTCAGTCAGAGGTAAGTGGTTACAGGGACAGTATAAATAGTTCTTCTTCCAAAAATGTTAGGATCAGCCATGGACTCCAGGAGATTCCGCTCACGTGGAACAATTGGGTTCTGTTCACCAGTTAGTATTTGTTTAGTCTACAAGATGCACAAATTCCTTCTTTCTAATTGCCTCTTAGCTGAAAAATGGAATGAATAGGCTGGGTCTCCAGCCAGGATCTCTTAAATATGACCCCTTTTCTTTAGTGCAAGACCAAACTGGGAATATTCTTGATTCAATGTTTCTTGTGCTGAATTTTCTCCACAACTTTCTTAAGGAAAGAGACACATAATTTGTTATTCTGTTTTAGTGTTGCAGCAGTTAATATTAACTACCATCTGGAATACAATGTAGAACTTGAATGGACTTTAATCTAAAAGTGCCAATGAACTATGGGACTGAAAATCTTTAAATCTCTCACTGTGCAGTTCGTAATAAAACAGCAAAGGCATTAGAGCAATTCACTAATAATAAATGCTCGTTCAGCAGTTACCTGAATTTCTCGGGTTGCGGGGAGGGAAGCTGTTAAATTCAGCTAATGCTTTAGCTGTAGTCTATTTTGTTTTGTTTTTGATTTGCCAGCTGCTTTTCTTTTGTTTTCTCGCACTTACAGCTTTATTAGTAGGAAGATAGATAGGTTCTGCTTTTGTTAACCATTACTGTTTTGTTCATATACAGTTAGCCTTACAAGAGGAGAAGTTAAGACTAGAAGAGGAGGCTTTATATGCTGCACAACGTGAAGCAGCCAGGGCAGCAAAGCAGAAAAAGCTCTTGGAGGTGAGGGGGAAAAAGACCCCGATATATATGAGAGCCTCTGTCCTGTTCCCATGTATGCAGACTTCCCTGATGTCCTTTCCATCTCAGGAGACTTGATGAGGAGATGGCTTTGGCTTGTGAAGTAGAGAAAGAAGTACAAGATTTGAAAGTGCAGCTGGTTGGAACAGCTGAAAATCACCATAATTGTTTGAAACAGCTTCTGTCGCCGAGTATAGATTTTGAATGAGTTATAATTTTAATCTATAATTAGCTTAACACTCTTCTTATATAATACATAGAGAGTTACTGATCTTAAATGTCAAATGATCTGTGATGGTTTTTGGGTAGAAAAGCCCCTGAAATTAAGCACATGTTGTGACATCATTTAGATCTGTAAAATGTACTTCATACATTTGTGCACTGTATTGTTCCATATCTTTGTGTTTTGTACTGACCCTGCATTGGAGTTTCCATCTGATTTTTGTGTCACTCAGTATAGCTCTCCTTGCACGTTTCTTTCTCTCCCCTTGCCATTTGCTGTGGGAGGGTTAATTCTTCCTGACCTTTGTGCCTGCTTCTTTTTCTTACCACTTTTGATCTATAGAAAGCCAGCAAAAGTAGATTTATTTTTTTTTAATGGCATTAACTGGTTTTTGTAGAAGTTCTGTGCAAGAAATGCTGTACTTCTTGTCTTTCAGTATTTTTAATATGCACTTCTTTTAGTCAGGACCTAAGATAGAATGGCTTATAGAGATTTTAATTTCCTCTTAGTGTAAAATTAGTACCACTTATCTCCTGCTCAAACACCCTCCTCAAAAACCCATAAGGATTATGAGGATTTTAAGGAAGCATTTTTGTCCAGATATGCATCAAGCACTTAGCCCTTCTAGATAAACTGGAAGCTATTTTGGAATGCATCACTCGTCTCTCTGCTGTTTGTGGGCACAAATGGGAAAATGGCTTTTTCCTTGGAAGTATGGCCTCTTTTAAAGCTCATTTGGCTTGCTGATGTTGCCCTACTAAATGTCAGGGTCTGTAACAGCGGGGAATTTTAATATGTGTGTGTCCTGGAACCAGCAGTGCTGGATATTGGGATGTGACCTGGAAAAATGGGGAGATAATCTAAATTGGGTATTATGTGGGTATAGGAATCCTAAAAGAAAATCGTTGCATGTGTCAGTAGTTGATTTTGACAGATTTGTTGACTGTGTTGTGCCAAATTTCTGTCTGTTCCTCTCTGCGTTCCAAAGTCTTTTCACCTCTAACCACAGTGTGATATTTCTGCTTCTGCTTTTTTTCCTCTGCACTCCCCATTTACTCATTTCAGCCTGCAGCTATTATTATTTAAATATCCAAGATGCAAAGTGTGCCAGAAAACACCCCCCCCATAAGATCCAGTGCAGTCACCTCCCCACACCCAAAGCAGAGAGCAATTCTCAGATGAAGTTGACATTAGCAGAGTTATTAATTCTTTTGGCCCTGCAAGGCAGCAAAGCTGTTATTAATATAGATGAAGCACTTAGTGCTGATGGAGACAGCCAGAGGAGATGGCAGTAGTGCTTTGCACAGGGATAAAAGGATTTGTAGGAAATACTTATCTTTTAAATGGCAGGGTGGCCGTTCGTGGGCAGGGAGCAGAAGAGATCAAGCATCACCCAGGTGTTAGTTGTGCACTGAAAATACCTTAAGAGGACAGGAGACGAGGCAGGTGCAGTCATGGCTGAGGCGGTGTTTCTATAAACTGGTGGGATTCTTGGGGGTGCATAAAACAGGATAAAGTGTTGAGAGCTCGTTTTGCAGTGTTCAGCTGTTTCAACGATTCGCTTTTCTTGATAGCAACGTAGGCAGCACAGGATAACGCAGAGAGCACATGCTGTTAATAATGGAGAGTTCCAGAGGTAAGAGAACAAACTTTAATTCATGATAACTCAGAGTCTTGACTGCTTGCACTCCTGTCCCTCATCTGGAATGATAGGGGGCATTCTGGATTCTTTCTTCTTATGGCTGGAGTTATTACACTGCTGCCTACTCCCAGCTAGGAACAGGTATTTACACACACACAAACTCCAGTGCTTGGTTTTAAAAAGGTGTTCTTACGTAAAATTTCAGCTAACATAGAAATATTTTTATTATTCGGGACCCTGTTTTAAAAAACCCAATGGAAACACGCTATTTAAATGGTTTATAAAGTCTGCCTGTTTCTTCATTAATATTCTTAATTATATTTATTTGTTAAATATTTGATCTATTTATTTATGGTTAAGTCTCTTCATTCCCACCTTCTGTGTTAAGTGGTGGTGGTGGTGGGAAAAAAACAAAAAAAAAATTGGACAATATTGCAGTGGAGTGGTGTTTGAGTTTAGAAAAAAACTCATGCATGGAAGACAAGGGGGACAGGAGGAATTTTGCTATGGAAGCACAGTTAGAATAGGAGCTGAGAAAACTGAGTAGCAACTGGCCAGATTTTAAAAACAAAGGACTGCAGGAAGAGGGTTTGAATTCATTACTTTTAAAAAAAAATTAAGAAGATTTTATCTAAAGTGATGAAGAGAGGGGAAGGGCTGTTTTCAGTTAACTAATTAAATTTTAACTGAAAATACTAATAAAAATTGAGCAGAAGCACAGACTGGGAGAGGGAGGATGTGATTAATAGGAATAGAACAGCATTTTGCAGATGATTTTATAAAGAATTCAGTTCAGGGTGTATGGGCTTTGCAGCACAGAGCTGGGGGCACGTGGATTATTTTTGATGGCACCCTTGGAGGTTTTTAAAGCTGAGAAATTGCTCATTGTTCTTGCAGCTCTGTGGCAGAGGAAGATCTCGATCCTTTCCTAAGGAATACAAAATTCCAGTATGAAGCTTTCCGAAGCAGTAGTAAGTCTGCCTTTCCTTAAGAACATCTTTAAATGTTAAGGGTCTCTGAGGGGTGGAGTGCTGCTTCTTTTTCTAGATAAACACAGATTATTTGTAGCTATATGTTTACACAAATGCAAAATGTGTACATGTACATCTGTAATTTAAAAATCTGATCTTTTTTTTAATCTGATAGATAGTGGTGAATGTTTCTTGCAAAGCCAGACCCCTGTACTGAGATGCAGATGTGTGTTTGTAGCTTTTTTTTTTAATCTTCCCTTGGCAAAGTAATTAGAATCATATTAAAGCTTAATCTTTTCCTAATGAAGTGCAAGAGGGAATTTGGCTGCCTGTACTTAAAAATTCCACTAACAGTTTAGAGTAAAGCAATTTGATAAGCTTTTATCTGTCAGTTTTGGTGACAGTACATGATAACCACTAAGGTGGCTGTGTTTCAGAAAATACTGAGTTTAGTTTTTTGGGGAGGAGAGGGTTGATTTGGGTTTTTTTTTGTTTTTACAAGTCTTCATCAAGCTCTGCTTACAGCTTACTAAATTCCTTTTTAGTTCTAATTAGGCAATATCTCAGTGATATTGACTATTAATAAGCTCCTGATTATTCTTTGGACTGATGGAAGTGCCTTTTCCAGCGTTCCTGAGGTTTAAAGGGCCACAAAGCATGATGAAAGCTTAATTTAAAATATTACTTTTGCATGCTGACCGTGAAATTCAAGTACATTTACAAATTAAAAATACATTATGGGGTGGGGTGTTTTTGTTTTTTTTTGACTAGGACTCTCATCTGATGCCACAGTGCTGACGCCCAACACGGAGAGCAGTTGTGACTTGATGACCAAAACCAAATCAGTGAGTGGGAATGATGACAGCACCTCCTTGGATTTAGAGTGGGAGGATGAGGAAGGTATTTATCCTGCATTTCAGCTTCCTCCTGAACTCAAAAGTTAAAGATGTTGACAGTTTAAGCAATGTTCACTGGAAATCAGTAGTTTTCAAAAGGGAAGGTGATTTAAAACTTATTTCTGATGGAATGTCTGACAAGTTTGTAAGGGTTAAACTGTAAATTATTTTTACCGAGAAAAGTCCTTATTTTGATAAACATGGAGATAGCCCTAAGGAGTGAATTCATTTATTTGGACACTCCAGTAAATAAATGAATTCATTTCCCTGCATTTTGTGCAGCTGACTTGTAAACTCCTGACAAAAGTAATGGTAAAGAAATGCTGCCCTCTCGTGAGCCAGGAGCAGAAGGAAAGGCTTGTTCTTCCTTTTCAAGTGTGGAAGTTGGTCAGGAGCCTGATTTAAAAAATTTGGGAAAAACCCTTATTACCTGTACTGTAACACTCACTGGGAACTTGGATCTGCATTCCAAGGAGTATCCCAGCTACCCTCATTGCTGCAGTTACAGGTGTTCTCTGTATTTCCTCGTTGCTACCAATGCTTTCCCTTTTATTTACTAAACCTGCAAAAGCTCTTAGCTGAAGGTTTATCCACAATGTGGAAACCTTGACTATTGAAAGGCTCACCAAAAAGGAGCAAGGGTTTGTCCCTTTTTGCCAACCTGCAGGTGATTTTTTTTCCCCCACAAGAACATCTGTAATTACTGACAAAATCAGGAAAACCTTAGATGTCTTTGGGCAGTTTCCAGAGCCGTATTTTGCCTTATTCTGTGGGGAATTAAACATCCCTTTCCAGACAGACGGAAGGCCTTTCCTTAGACCACCGAATCCCACGTCTGTCCAAATTTTACCTTTGTTCCTTCTGGCAGAAGCACAGAAAATCAGGTGAGAACTCACAGGGATGCTTTTCTCACGCACGTGTGTTAAACGCCAGGCATGAACAGGATGATTCCAGTGAGGGAGCGCTCCAAGACGGAGGAGGACATCCTACGGGCAGCGCTGAGGTTTAACAGCAGGAAGACGGGAAGCCACCCGGCCTCGGCCTCCGACGATTCCAACGGGCTGGAATGGGAGAACGACTTCGTCAGCGCCGAGATGGACGACAACGGCAACTCCGAGTACGCCGGCTTCGTCAACCCCGTGCTGGAGCTGTCGGCCTCGGACGTGCGGCTGTCGGATTCCGACCGCCAGGACAGATAGTGACCGCGCCTGCACGGCCCGAGTGCTGGGGAGGCAAAGGGAACGTGGAAAGCCAAGAGCCGCCCCTTGGCCGCCCGCTCCCTTTTCCTCGCGCGCGGAGCGGCGGGGAAGGGAATGACTTGCTGTCTGATGGAATTCAGAACTAAGTGCAATTTTATCATCTACCTTCTCCACTTTTGTGAAAACCGGGATGATTCTATTGTGTATATTTCTGGATATCTGGATTTAATATAAAATTATCTGCACTAATTGAAGCTTCATAGCTTGACTCTCCTGCATTTAAACTTGCCTTTTTTTTTTTGTTTTGTTTTCTGGACGGTGTTTCTATTGATTTTGTTTTAAAATTCACTGGCCTAATATTTATCTCAGAAACAGTCTTGTATAATTTATTTAATACTTGAAGATAGAGAAATAATTTAAAAATATTTTTTATTTCAGGTCTGTGCTTTCTGACTTGCTGTTCGGCTGTTTAGAGGGTGCAAAAGTAAGAGCTGCAAAACAAATTTGACACGTGGCAAATTGCAGATTTTCCCCTGTCTAGCTTTAAGTCTTCCTATCCTTGTGCTGTCCTTTTTCCATTTACTTTGCTTTTTAAATTATTTTATGCTAAGCACGGTTAACCTCAACCAACGTAGTAAAACTCATCAGGTTAGGTAAGATATTGTCTCGTATAATATGCTGGACTTAGTAAGCGTGTGCTAGATAGAAAAACAAAAGTAAAATAGAATATAAATTCTACATGTGTCAATAAAATGGGAATTTTAACCAGTGGAGAACTGGGAGGACCAAAGTCTTGTTTTCCCAGCCCCCCCTGAAAAAAAAACCCAATCTGTTGCTACATGGTCCTTAAAATCCCTCAGTTGTGGAAAATTTATAATTCCACTGGATCAGAACAATTAGGGAAAAGCAACATTCAGTGAGCAAACTAGGGGACAGCTCTGCTGCTGGGGTGGGAAGAACAAGAACCTAAAGACTGAATTTCTATGTCTGCATTTTGAAAAGCAAGAAGAAAAAGTGATGTTTTAACAGTGTGTTAAAGTGCTCTGCCTTTCCTGTGCCTCTAAAGTGGATGGTTAATCCTGCTAATGTGGGCTGAAACCCAAGGAGGTGTGCGGTGACTGCACCACTGGTGTCCTGGGCTGTGTGGTCTCTGCTGGTATTCCATGTAAACCTTACTTTTTGACAAAAAGAGAGCCTGAAAAATACTTGCAGATCTCAAGCTTTCCCCAAAGTTCCAAAGTAAAGCCATTCGACTCGGCCATTATTTTGTGCAGCTGTCTCGTTTTTCCATGGAAAAAGGGTGGCAGGGTTTAACTTTGTTTTGGAGTAAAAGGAATATTTTGTGATAAGTAATGAACCTCCGCTGTCATCATCAGGACTGAATTTGTTGGTGAAAGCTGTGTCGCTGGTTTAGATCACCTGAAACTATTTGGAATATTTGAGTCATTCCAGTGTGGATAAGGAACAAAAACAGTGCACCCTGGGATTAAATAGGTACAGATAACCTGAGAGAACAGACAAATCCTGTTGGCAACATTCCACCTCTTCATTTCAGTTGTAGCTGTGTCACTGAAAATATTTTAATGGCGTTATTTATATTTGCAATACTTGTAATGAGCTTTAAAGATCCATACACATCAAATGTATATTTTGGGTTTGGCCTAAGCTACTGCTGTGTGACTTCTCCTGGATATTTCTTTGTATAATATCTTCCTATGGGAAGGAAGGCAACTTCCTCAACGTGTAAATAACATGTTTTTTACCTGCTGAAATTGTCACCTCCCCTGCACTGGTCACTGCTTTTCCTGGCCAGTGGACAGGAGGTGACCTTGTCCTGACCATGCCTTGAGGAAGTCAGTTAGCTGCTAGTCCTGCCCTTAGGATGAACGAGCACTTCGGAAAAAGGAGGCTGACTCCAGCTGTTTCTGTGATGGGCATGTTCTGTAGCCATGGTTAACGATAACGTTTGCAGTGCTCGGTGCACCACGCTGAGTGGCTCTGAAGTCATGCTCCATATTTGTGCATCTTTGAGCAATTGAGAGATTCTATAAACAGCTTGTGTCAAACAGTTCAAGGGTACTGTACAATGCCTATCTGTACAAATTTAAAAGTCATTAAAATTTTCAGCAAGTCTTACATTTGGCAGTGTTGCCTCTGTTGCTGGGTTTGTGGCAGTCACGTCAGAGCCCTGCTGAATCCCACAGTCCTTTTTGGGGAGCTGCTGCTTTGGGAGGGAAGCTCTAAACAAGCTGCAGTAACAGAAGACCTGAAGAACTTGGAGCATGGAGCCCTTCTCCTGTTGGAAATGAGCAGCTGTATCCTCCCACTTCAAAGGTAAAATAACCTTTTGTGTAAACTAACTTCTACTGGTTGGATGAATGGAGTGATAGGAGACAATTCATTTTTTAATGTGTACTTTACGTGGTTGATTCTTCCCTCAGGTAAGTAACAGCTGCACAAGTGGTTGTTGTTTGGAAACCACAGCCTAGTTCCCAGGGTGGAAAACATGGCAACAAAGTAATTTTGCCAAGGATGAGATGAATAGACAAATCCTGCCTAAGCCTGTGCTTGAGTTTCCTTGCCTCTCCCCATGGCTTTCTCTCGTTTGTGGTTGGTTGCCTGAATCTCAGCTGTTCCTCCCCTCACTTATAATTATGGTTTTCTTGGAATGATTAATGCCCAAATGCATCCTAATATTTAGGGGTGATAAAATGGGTAACTCCTATTCTTCCAGTGTATCTTTCAAGCAAACTGAAATAGTTGACAAAATAAAAAAGCCAAATGCCAATGAAAAGCTGAGTCCCTGACAAAGAAAAACTTGACTGAAACAACCAGAGAAATACTTACAAGAAAAATTTTAGAGAGACCTGGGTAGAGGAGTAGAGGTATAAAACTTTCTAAGTATTTATGTAAATTCTTACCTTGGAGCAATGGCACTTTTGAAAAGCCCGGAATAGTGCCAGTGACAGTCTCTTAACTGGAAGGTCCTGAAAATAATTTTATTCTCCAAAAATTCTTTTAGATTGCCGCTGTATAATAGAGCAAATCCTTATGAGGGAACAAAATGCTTTTCTCACAAAATTAATGTGGATTTTTATAGACCGTGACCACTGATGCTACATTTGTATACACCACAAGCAAAAGTAGTTAACTTGCAAAAAATATATATGTTAATTGAATAAGTAAAAATAAAAAACAAACCTTGCCTTGAAGCTAATAAAAACATAGAAGACGAAGTTGCAAAGTCTGTGAAGTTACAACCTAGGCTTGCAAATACTGTTTGGAATTTGGTGTCCAAAGCGAAGCACAAGGTATAATATGCAGCCAGACATTTTGTCATCCCTTCTCTGGGACCAAAACCCTGCCATGCATGCTCTGTATTAATGCCTGTTAAATATCCTTTCAAGGCACGTGGCCACTGTTCTGGGATTGAACCTGCTGCCATGGATTTGAGTGACCCCCCCTTGCCTCCCACACCTTTCTGGGCATCAGAGAGCCCTTAGGCCTCAGCGAAGGCAGCGGCAGGAATCCATTTCTGTGGAACAGTGTTCTGGAACGCCCGTGCTGAAAACACCGGGTGAAGCAGACTGCCGTGCAGCAGTCAGTGGGCACCACCAGGAACGCTGGACTGAGGGGAGAGCCGTCTGTGCTGGAAGCTGTGCAGGCTACAGACCCCCATCCCTGCTAGCACAGGTCATTTTCATCAATCTCTGTGGGGCTTTTGCCTTGGGAAAGAAAAAAGGAAGGAGAAATGCCATTCTCGGGTACAGGCTGCAGGGATGGCAGGCACTTCTCTTGTAAGATCGGTGCTTCAGCCAGGTGTAAGTGAGTCTCAAAGTAATCCACAGCCTCCCCTTCTTGGATCTCTGCTAGGATCTGGTAGTCCCCAAAACAGATGATGCACTTCCAGGGCAGGTCGATTTTGTTTAAGTAACCCAGTTCCGTCTGGTTGACGGTCAGTTTTGTCTTCTTGCTCAAGTTCTTTATCTCAAAACCGTGCTCGGAGGTGTGGAGCTTCCTGTAGAACTGCAGGGAGAACTGGATCCGGGAGACGCGCGTGTCCATCAGGCTGTAGCGGCAGGCGCTGGAATCGCGGCCGAACTTGGCCATGTCGTCCGCCCGCACCTGCTCACGCTTGCAGAATTCCAGGCAGCGGAACATCATCTTCTCGTCCTGGCCAGGGTGGTAAAAAGTCAGGTGCAGGCACGTCACTGTTTCCTCTGTTTCGGCTTCCTTGAAGGAGGTCATGATGGAAAGGGTCCTCAGGGCCAGGGAACGGGAAAAGCACGTGCACGGAATCGCTGGGGGAGCGAACAGACTGTTCAGCGTGGCATTAAAATACTTCCTGTGCTGCTCTAGCAGACCAGACAGAACTCCCAGATTCCTGGCTGACAGTAAATACCACGAAAGCACCGGAGTGGGAGGCCACGACTGACCACTGCTGCCAACGAGCCCCTCACCAGTGTCATTTTGCAGGGATAATTACCTGACAGACTCAGAATGGAGTCAGACAGTACCGGCTGGGCCTGTGTGTCCAGAAGGCATCAAAAGCCTCTTTTACCAACAGTCTGTCTGTAGGCACTGGTAACTCAAGCATGCATAAAGCACTCCTTCGGCTCTCAGGTCTGCACTGACCTCTCATGGAAAATGTGTCTAGAAGTGACTGCTATGACAGCATAAAAACTGAGTGCAAAAGTTGGGCTATCCACCAGACCTAGGAGAGGAATTGTCACCACCTCTATTTCCCCATTGTCTGTTGGAAAATCCTGTTTCTCTGCTGCTGCAGAAGTGCTAAAAAAAAAGACTTTCATTGGATTTGGTAGTTTTGTGGTTTTTTTTTTTTAAGTTCTTCACATGCAGCACAGAGACCACATACTTACGAAATAAATTCTGTTCCAAAGCCTAAGCGACTGCAGTGCATCCTAATAAAACCTGAGACAGCTCAGGAAAGGCTGTCATCTGTTTCTCTAAACGCAAGGCTGGTGTCTTCCCACACTAAAGCCGAGTCTTAAGAAAACTCTTGCTATTTGAAAGTAGAAACCAGCAGATGAGTTCCCAGTTACTCACCAGAGAAACATGTGAGCAGCCATTTAACTGGCAGCACACGATGCAGATGTTTCTCCATCCAGGCCGCAGTAAGTTCCCAATGTGTCTGGCACAGATCTGGGGCTCACCAGCTCCATTCTGAGCTTTATGAGTAGGTGAATCATCACTGCAATTAAGTGATGATGACTGTGTTTTGTGATGATGGAGTTGGCTTGTGTTTTTTACACACTGTACACAAACACCAAGCACAGTGAATGGTGGTGTATCAGTGCATCATTTTCTGTGTGAAACCTCAAAACTGCTCCCTTTGCACCTTTAACACAGAACCAGCCACAGCTCTGACACAGTAGCTCAGCAACCTCAGCTTGGTTACTGAGGTAGGCTGCAACAGCACAGATGATGAGTGAAACACAGAATTTCCAGCAGAGCTCACTTTAAAACCAGCTAGAAAATATCATCTGTGCTTTTGGCAGGAATACAGACAGACACCCTGATAGCAGGTTATTCCTTTGCCATCTGTGAGACGAGCTGTGGTGGCACCATTACCAATCCCTCCTCCCTGCAGATTCAGCAGCTCTGGGATGCTGGAAGCAGCTCTGTGAGCCAGGAGGGACTTGCCCTCGTGTCTAGTTCTGCCCTTCCTTGTTTTGCACCAGTAAGGGGGATATCACATGAGGTCATCTTTGGCGAAGGGGAAAACCCCTGAGCACTTTCACTTTGTTTGCAGTTCAGCCCACAGAGACACTTGTGTGCCTCCTGGCTTTAGTTCCCATTAGTGAGTTTTACAAATGGCTACATTAATTGAGAAAGAACAGCCACCCATTGCTTTGGCAGCACCCACTGATGAACCTGGATCTCGGCAGCTCCCACAGACCCCGCTTCAGATCCATGATCACCTCAGGCACCCCCCCCACGGCTGCCCAGTCCTGTCTTGAGGGTTCGTCGAGGTTGAACGCACTGAATATTCCTTCACGTAAATGCTAAAGGAGGTTCTACTTACTAGAGAGTTGTGGCCAGATGAAACAAACTTGCTGTCGATTTCTCCCGCAGCTCTAAGGCAGTCACTGCCCTGCTGTTGTCCGTCCCTTCAATGGAGTGAAACCGACCCTGATCTCACCTCATCCTCTCCTAGGGGAAAGCCGGTGTCATTATCCCCACTTCCAGAGGCAGGAGAAGAACGCGGAGCCCTCAGGATAGGGCTCGGGCCCCGGCCCCCGGAGCAGTCTCGGTGCCACCTCCCCTCCACACAGCACGGCGAGCCCGGGATCCCCGGAGCGAGCCCGCCGCCTCCACGGGAACCTCCTGGCGACATCCCGGTGTGCCCGCTGATCTATCCCGCCCTCTTCCTTCCCCTCACGTCCGCCCGGCCCGGCCGGCTCCTCACCTGCCGGGAGCGGGGCTCCGGCGCCTGTTGAGGGCTCCAGCGGCTCCTGTGTCCCGGTAATTCCTCCGGGAGCCGGCGGGAAGCGCTGAGGCGGGAGAAGCTGAAGAGGTAGGCGGGAGGAGCCGAGACAGGCGGGGCTGAGGTGGGAGACGCTGAGGGCACCGCGGGGCCGGAAGTAGAACTTTCTTAAAAATAAAGGGGGAAAAAAGAAAAAAAAAAAAAAAAAGTTAGTTATTACTATTTTATGTTTAATATTATATTAAATATTCTTATATTTATATTTATTATCTATTATTTATGGAGTTATAAGAATAACTCTAAAGGAATAGCCACAGGTGGGTCTGGGGCGCACGGGGCCACCTGAACCTGCCCTCAGAGCCGTCAGGGGTCCCGAGTTGGCGGGCTCAGCTGTCAGAATAATTTCGCTTTTACCCCGCAAATGAGGGGCAAAACGCTTCGGTAAGCGGCGCACTGTGAGCCCAGAAGTTGACCTGATGATGTTCTTAAATTGATTATTTTAAAATATTTGGTTGTTTGCTTTAAGCAACCGCAGGTGACGTTCATTACACGGCATTTGGGAAATAACCTAATCTTTGCCTGGCTGATGGTCTAAACTGATCTGAAAACTTTTCCTTAGTTCTCTGTTTTGTTTTTTTTCCCTCCCTTTACAAATCCTGAGACAGCCCTGGGTTCCTCTTTATCCAGCAGTTTGGTTTTTTTGTGTTCATCTGTATTGCTCCCCAGCAGAGAACAAGTGGCAAAGCAAACCTGTTCTTTTTCAATCCAGATCCCAGATGTTCCTGTGTCCTCCCTGCCCTGTGCCTGTACAGCCGTGGGACTGGCAAGTAAGTACTGAGGGCTTGGTGGGTTTGGCACGGGCTGTGAAATACTGTGTTGGCTCACAGAAACTCCTTTTCACTTGTGGCTTCTTTTGGTATCTTCAACAAACAAGTTAATGACCCGTGGGTTGATAAGTTCTTTTGTAGTTCTTGTGGAATAACTTTTGTCGGTATGCAGTCTGATACAGCTGTTCTGTGGACTCTTCTCCCTGACATGGGAAAAAAAAAAAAAAAAGAAAAAGAAAAAAAAGGGATTAAACTGTCTATTGCAAGAAGGTGTGTTGAAAAACAGAGAAGGAAAACAGATTATTCCAACTTTCTCCCACAGATTAAGGCCTTTTTTTTAGCAGCAGGCGGGGCTGGGCCTGTGTGCTCACACACAAGAAAAAGAAATTACTTTGCTGCCTTCTGGAAAAGCCAGAATTGCACAACCCTGCTATTTATTGCATCTGTTGATGATTATAATTCCTGTCAGCCCTTGTTTCCAGAAACAGCCCGAGTCCCAGGCCATGAGACAACTTTTCTTATAGGATTATTTTGATACTTGTATCTATTGAGGTATGTAAGGACCTTTCCTTTTTCCCCTAGGGTTTTGTAACATCAAGCTAGCTGCATATTCCTTTATTGTTTTATGATTTCAGTATAGCTCTGTGTGACTTTGTACAGGGGAGGGCAGGAACTGGATTTACAGCAACTCTCTGCAATAAGTTTCTAGCCAGCTGAAACGCTGCCAGCTTCAGGAAAACAACTCCAGGTTTGCCCTTTATGAGAAAACAAAATAAAAAATGCAGGCACTCTGTGCCTGTGGGGTTTTTGGGCGATCATCCTGCTAAAATTTTTCTCTGCTGTGGTAGAGGTCATTCCAGTATTACAATAACTTCTTCTTTTAGTTGGAATTTCTTGGGTCAAAAGAGAAACTGTAAATCAGTGTGGTGTTTGGGCTAATTTCATATGTTTCAGGTTGGGAGAGGGAGGTGGTTTTGGCGTGGCCGTGGCAGTGCACTGTTTTTCTGACAACTGACTGCTGTAACTCCGGGCCTACACAGGCAAATCTGGGAAATGGAAAAATACGAGGAACTTTTATGTGGCTGTCGGTAATAATTGGCTCAGGAAATTGGAGTCAGTGAGGGGAAATGTGTTTCTTTCACTTTCTGGGATGTTAATGGTAGGTCAGAAGACTTATAGGAAGTACAGCCTCTTAATCATCTGTGTGACTGCTTATGGGATGGGAATGCTGCGACGACATTTCTCGGACACTTGGGGAACAAGTCCTTTATGGTTCTGTCTGTGTTACATCATAAAAGCCTTTCTGTGGACATTTGAGACCAGCAGCAATGCAGACCGGTGAAAAACTTTGTCCTTGTCTCTGCTATTTAAATTTACACGATGAAAGTATCCTCACCCTGCTGAATCAACAGGAAGTCTGGCCTGACTTCTGCCGTGCCGCCATTTCCACGGTTCTGCCCTTCCCTCCTAAGGTCACATTTTAACACTTGCCTATCCAAACTGTCCACGTGGTGCTTGGATTTGCCAGGGGGTTCAGGTGTAAAGGCTGACAACACCTGTGAATGTTGTGTGAGTATAATTCCCCTGGTTTTTGGTCACCAGCGTTCCCAGTCGCTGGCACGGCTTTTCCTGCGGTGTCACCTGGAGAACATCAAAGCAGAAGCTGTGACCTGCTGAGCTCAGAAAGCCCCAGAAGGCTGCACTGGGTGGGCAGTTGTCCCTCCCAGGCACATGAGCCCTGTTTGCCGGCTTTGCCTGGCCTTAAATGCCTCACTCGTGTCTTGTCACCTGTCCACGTGGGCCTGGGCAGGATGCTGCTGTACCCGCCCTGTCCCAGGGATTGCTCTCCCGGCATGGCGCAGGGGTGACCCGGAGCCGGGATGGAAATCTCCCTCAGGGACCTACCGAGTGGCTGGGGAGGGGGTGAGCGAGAGCTGATTGATTTAGAGCCAAAAACCCCAGGCTGCCCACAGCCCTTTTCTCCTTCCAAACCACCCAAGCCCTCGGAGTACGGGAGCGAGCCAGTAGGTGGCAGTGTGTGACAGGACACGGGAAGGCAACGTTCATTTTGGGGAATTCTTAAGTTTTGTGGTTTGTTGTTGTTGTTGGGGGCGGGCGGTTTCTTTCCTTTTTCTTTATTTTTCGTTTTAAGCCATAAATTTCGTTTTGGTAGTGCAAGAGTTGTCGAGGTACTTGTAACTTAATGGTGATCGTGGCAGCGGTAGCTTCCAAGAGCTGGGAAATCCCTAATGGAGTATGCAACGACCTGTAGTGAGGTCCTGCAATAATGAATGAGTTGTTACCGTACAGCAAGCGAGTGCCTGGCGTTCAGACAGAAAAGGAACAGGCCCTCCTGAGACAGGTGCCCAGAGATATCCCGTTGTACTCCACTGGATGTCAGTGTGAGAGGGAGGAGAGATGCTTGGGGAGGATGTGTGTTCACTGAAGTTTTAGCTCCCAGGGCCAAGAGCAGCTCCACACTGTAACAGAGAGGAGGTCTTCCAAGGAAGGAAGGGAGAGCACAGTTCCCTCTGTTTATTTCCTACTTTGCTCCTTGTATACTCAGGAAAAAGAAAGAACTCTTCCACTTCTCCTTTCTTCTCATCTGACCTGAATAAACTGATGAGAAAATCTGAAAACTCTGAGAAAGCTCCTGCTGAGGAGAAGTATTCCTTGCAAGATGGGCTTTATGTCACTTTCCAAGTTCTCATTTTCGTTCTGCATCATGATCTGCCCTTGGTCCTCCTTCAGAGTCTCTCTGGCTCTATTTGTGCAGCTATTTTGATAGCGAGGGGGTTGAACATTGCCTTGACCAGGCCCCACATTTTACTGTGGAGGCTGAATCCACTCTCCTTGTCTGGTTTGACACCATCCAGACAGAGAAAATTTCATGTGCACAGTGCAGGCTGAGCAGAGCCAGCCTTTCCAGTTCCCTTCATTGAACAAAGCAAGTAGTTTTGAACAGTCAAAGATAATATGAGCTATATTTTACTGATATGTAGCAGGACCAGAGAATATAGTGATCTTTTAGTTGTTTTGTAATTTTTTTCCCCCTTTAAATTCCTATAGATGTGAAGGTGTCGAAGGTTCCACACTGTGTGGCAATAAAAGCACAGTTCCATTATCTCAGTTTAGAGCATTCAAAGGCTCCCAGCTGTGAGCAACACAGCCCTACAGGTAACATACATGACCATTTCTCTCCTTTTCCTTCAAAGGTAGATGTGTCTGTGTCCCAAACTACTTGAGCAGCTTCTTTCCTGCTCAGGGAAGCGGGTGTGTGCTTCACATTCACCTTTGACTGTTCTGGAAGCCCCCCCTTGGAGCAGTTGCTGTTGAAGTTTAGGGAAAAAAGGATTTTTATTGCTTGTAGGCACGTAAATTGGCACAGAGGGGTGATGCAGAGGGTGTCTCTCCCTCATTTGCAGCCTGGGACTCAGGACAGACACTCCTGGTGATGGAAACAGCAGGATTGCAGGGCACAGGGAGCATTGGTTTATGGCTCTGTGTATGGTCTCACAAGGGAACACTGTTCAATAGGCTTCAAAGTGATTCAGCCCTGGCATAACCGTGGCTGTGGCCACATGTAATATAGCCTGTAGCTCTTTAAAGAGGATTAGCCTTAGATCAGGGACAGCATTCATTGCTGGATTTCATGTAAAGTAGAATATGCTAATGAAATGGAAATGTCTACAGCAAACATTGCATAATATTGGGAACCTCAAAACCGAGCTTTGTGTCTTGATATCTCTGCTGGGAGCCAAACTCTCATATTCTGCCCATTATTTCGAGAAAAACTGAGGTTTATAAGATCACCACAAGTCTCTGTAATAAAGCAAGGTCTAGTTTGCAGCTTTCCAAGCAAAGTTAAAAAGACAGCAACAAGCACTCGAAGGTAACTTTTGAGGCGTTGCTGTGCTTTAACGTTGTCACAGCTCTCCAGCAGACACAAAACCCACCACAGCCTAAAATATCTTCATTTGGGTTTTCTGCAGCAGGCAGGGGCTTCGTTTGATCCCGAGCTCTCCTCCCATCTGCCCACCCGTTGCCTTGAGCACCGTTGTTGGGTTTGCAGGAGTTTCAGCATCAGCCCCGCAGCGTTTCTGACGTGCTTTTCTGAGCCATTTCACCTTTTCAGGCACCTTCCACTGGCAGCCCAGGGTGCCCCGTTTGGCTCTCCTCTTCCCCTTTTATGCCAGTCTTCAGAATGCCCGAGGTTTACTATTGCATAAATGTAAAAAAAAAAACCTCTCCCAAACTTCAAGGTGACACGCGATTCCAAGGCGCTGTGAAGGGTTTTATCCACGGATGTCAGGGACATCCCTCAGGAAATCACTTCAGTGGGAGCTCTGGGGAGCCCCCACTTCCTCAGCACCTCTGCTGCATTGTTGCCTGTCAAGGAACTCCTTCTCCCTGGGTTTGTACCCCTGGTTTTGAACCCCTTCTCCCTGGGTTTGTACCCCTGGTTTTGAACCCCTTCTCCCTGGGTTTGCAGGCTTCGCAGGAAGTCTCTGCCCCTGATCCAAAGCTGCCTCTGTGCCTGCTTAGTCCTTCTTTCTTCCTTTCCCTGCAGCTCCATATCTCAGGATTTTATTGCTCTGGGATTTATTTTCTGTGTTTTGGGGTTTCTGTGTGTTTGGTGGTGGGCTATTTTTTTGTTTTGTTTTGTTTTGTTTTTGTTTTTGTTTTTTGCTGTTTGGAAGGTTTGGGTTTTTTTTCTGTAGACGTGGAGGGTGGTGATACATATTCATGAAAGAGAAGTCTTTCCAGCCCCTGCCTGCTCTGACAAAGACTTAGCTGTTTCACACAGCAAGCTGACTGGAATTGTGTGGGGCCTGCCTCACCAGATTAGAGCAAACAGCCAGCTTATTCCTCCAGTCGTCAGGCCTCCCCTTCCTAACAATTTCCCCAATTGTCATTTTGACAAGGCTGTCATTAGGTGATGGCTTCTTTTGGCCATTTTCAGATAAAGATAATTTCCTTAACTGCCATTTTATTTGACAACAAGTAGTTTGGGAGAGAAAGGAAGTGCTTCGGTAGTTTATGGATTAAGGGTTTGTCACTTCAAAGGCATCTTTGATCTAAAAATATGTGCTGTACCAAATTCATTATGCCTTTTTTTCTTTTTTTTCTTTTTTTTTTAGAACTTTTTAATTTATTGATCTGC
>WEIU01014764.1:57571-89575 GCA_013389925.1 Aegithalos caudatus
CCCCCCAAATTTTTTTTTTTTTTTTTTTTTTTTTTTTTTTTTTTTTTTTTTTTTTTAACATCCCCTGGTAGTAGTTGGGATAGCAATGGTGAGAGAAAAGCACCCAAGTTGGCCTCTCTGAAAAGTCATGACCAGGGCAAAACAACAGGTGCTTTTGTTCCATACTCTGCTCTTAGCCAGAGGTCCTGCCTGCTCCTGCCACGGCAGCTCCATTGAAAACTGGGAGGCAGGGAAGAAGTTTCACATCTTGTGTTGCTCTGGGTCACTCCTCTGGTGTAAGTGGCCTAAAGCCATGGGCTGGAGATGGGCTTTGACTCCCTGGTGCCCCTCTGGCCCCTGTGGTGAGCGGTTGCTGTGTGGCTCTGGCTCTGTTCTGTGGCTGTGCAATCCCAAACCTCATTCCAACAAACTAGAGAAGGTTGTGTGTTGGTTGGTTTGTTTGTGTGTTTGTTTGTTTGTGTGTTTGTTCCCCCAGGATGTTTGCAGCTGAAATGCTCTTCCACAAAGCACTGAGCTTTGGAGCAGGCAGGTGCAGTGGCCATCAAATATGTTGCTCCCCAGACCCCATCCACCCAAGGAGGGAGGCTTGGAGAGGATTTGGGAATCCTTATGGGTCCCTTCCAACTCTGGCTACTTCTGCAGGGAGAGGGGGCCGTGGTGGGGGCTTGAATATGGATCAAGAGTGGGGCTTTTCCTGCCATAGCTGTGCTGGGCTTCACTTCCACCCCTCCTCTGCTTTTCTGGATGCACAGCTCTCCATCCTTGGCTGCAGCAGTGTAAACCCATGATGGCAGCCCATTCTCCCAGCCCCACACGGGCTCAGGCAGGGCTGGGATTTGTCCTGTATTTATATTAATATCTGTTCTACCTAATTACTTCAGCTTTCCCCGTGGTGTTACCTCTGCATGGCAGCAGCCAGCAAAGCCCCTCCTTGCTGCTGGAGGCTGCTCTTGATCCCATTTCCAAACAGAAGCACTTCTGCTTTGGCTCAGGCTGGGGAAGCTGTGCAGGGGCAGGCTCTTTTTTTTTTTTTTTTTTTTTTTTCTTTTTTTTTTCTCCCTTTTGCCTGCTAATTGGCTGAGACCACCAGAATTTGGAGGACACAGATGTCACTGATAGTTTGCCTAGGGAGCACATTCATGCCCATCTGTTGCAGTCTAGAAGGCTGTTCATATATCCACAAGGCCTTCATTTAATTCTTGTCAGAAAGTAATGTAAATCCAGTTTACCTCAGAGGTCACAGCCAAGATTTATGCCAATGAGCCCCCTGCAATTTACACACACTGTAGTTGTATAGGATGAAAAGAAACCCTTTCATGTTGGTGCATATTAACAAGAAAGCTTGCCTTAGGAGAGGCTTTTTGATTGAGATTCTTCCTTATTTTAATACAGCCAGTTGGGATGGCCAGCGTTACCAAAAGAAAACGTCTAATCTTTAAGCCAAAGAAGTAAACTAGCTAACTAACTGAATAAAGCCCCTGGCAAATCTGTTTATTTTTTAAAAACCATCTTTTCCTGAAGAAAGGTAAATGCCCTAGGAAAACACAAGCATGTGTGCACCGAAATATTCAGGGAAACTGAATTTGCCTTCTGTGGTAGATGATACTAACTCAATTATTGAAACCTTTGCTAAGTTATCAAGAGCATTTTTTTTTTTCTGTTTTACTTTTTAATCCCTCAAGCTGCCAAATCCAAAAATGAAGCTGAGCCTGTTATTTTTGACAGAAGGGGTGGGAAGGACTCCAGAAGGCTCGTGCACAAATCCACAGGGAGGGAAGAGCAGCCGATGTGCCTGCTCCCTCTTACCTGATGCAGGTACACACACCATCCCAAATGTTCCATTGCTCTTCCGAGGACAGTCTTCCTGCAGGTTTTTTCAGTCTCCCTACAGAAAGCAAAGGGAGATGAAATGCCATAATGTGGAGTGAAGGTGAGACTCTGACTCCAGCAGCTACAACACCTCTTTGTCGTGGTGATCTCACCCCTTGTCTTTATTTAGCAAGAGACTCTAAGGGCCTACAGGGCTTCCCTAAAAATGAATGTGGCTTCATTAACCTCGGGAAAGCCCTGAGTGGAAGGGCCACAGCACACCAAATGAGGCTGGAAGGAAAAGCTAGCAGTGCAAGTGGTGCAGGTACTTGAATTGGAAAAGAGTGGTTGGAAAAGAAACACTCCCAAGTACTCTGGTGACTAAAGCTGCTTGCAGGAGCAGGCAGGGAAGAGCAGGATTCAAGTAGGGATCAGGATGTGCCAGCTTGGTTACAAAAGGGTTTCAGAGTTGGGCACCTCATTTTCTTCAGGCTCAGTGTAGTTTGAGAGCGTTCCTTTCGTTTATGCTGGCTCCACTCAGAGGGAGCCTCCTCCCTTTTCCTCCTTGCTCTTCCCTAGTTTGCCTGGTCCGTGGACTTTCCCTTTCAAACGTTTTAGGCGTGGAAATCAGTGTCATTTGCACGGAGTCATAAGGACCGGAGTGGTTTGGGATTAGGAGACAGGAGAGCAAGGCTGAAAACAGGGCTCATGCTCTAAGTTCCGGTGCAACACTTAAAATAATTAAAGTGTTTATTTGAAAGTCAAAACAGCCTCGGTCATAAATAACTATCCATTCCTCGATTGATTGTGTCGAGTCCCAACCGAGAGCTCTGGGAATAAGGTTAATTTGCTCCCTGTTGGGATTAATCCATAAATGTAGTCTCCACATGGAACTCATCAGGTCTTTGCTTCCTCTTCATTAGTCTCCCTGGAACCGGAGGGTACCCTGAATAAGATGAAAATTAGGATAATATATTTTCAGAGAGAAAAGGTCTGGCGATCTCTAATTTGTGTTTCAGGATCATAATGCTGTGGAAAATTTCCCAAATGATGTTGTCTGAGAAACCAGTGCCTGTTATCCTTGCTGCATTTGAAGTTTGAATGCAGCAATTACATCTTCTTTTTCTTAAAGCCTCCAGAGCTAATTGTGGTCTTAAACTGACTAGATTGACTCCCGGGCTTCCTTCCATCCATGGCAGAACTTAAAATTCCTTTCCCTTGACAGGTCTTTTGGTCTTCTAGCCCAAGGGCTCTGAAACATCACAGTATGGCCCATTCCTTATTAAAGAGATCGTTTCTCTGTATCCCACCCAATTCTTCCCTCCATCCCTCTTGTTCTGAACCCCAACTCCAATTAGAGGGCAACCACAGAAATGTATTTTCTCACTCCCCTGAGATCTTTGTCATATTTTTTTTTCATCATATTTGATGCAAGCAGTTATTTTAATCCAGGCTTCAATCAGAAATGGCACAGATTTATTTTTTTTTTCCTCATCATTTCTGTTGTGTCTTAACAATTGCATCGAGCATTTAAAAGCTGGTTTTGCCCAAAACAGGAGTAAAGGAGCTTTCCTGCCACTGAGGCGTGCCTAAATCCTCAATCTGATGCAAAATAGTTTTTATTATGTGTTTTCAAAGAGCATTTTTAAGTGCATGCTTAGAAAACATTTTTGCCCAGGCAGTTTTGCAGCACGTCAGGCTGCAATTTTTACCACTTCAAAACCATCTCCCTAAAGTGCCACTTGTTAGGATTTAGGGGAACTTTGAGAGAGCTGATTAGTAACCATTGAGAGGGTTCTAAAGGCCTCCAGAAGTTTTTGCTGTTCTGCTCCCGGGCTTTAGGTCCCGTGTTTCCCCAGGAAAGCTGCGTGCCTGGTTATTTCCCCCTCCCAGCTGTCACTCAGAGCCACAGCTGTCACAAAACACCACTCACAAAGTGGCATCTGTGTGAAGGGTGCTGGTGTGGTCTAGAGCTCCGTGGGGCATTTTAAGCTGATTTTGCTGCCTTCTGAGTACTAATGCATGGTTTATTGCTCTTTTCTCTGTGGTTCCAGCACCGTGGTGTTGCTGCCGTGGTTAATCGTTATTTTATTGCTCCGTGTCCTCGCTGTTTATTCAATTCCTTGGGAAAATGCACCTGAAGAGAAATCCCTTGCTTGCTGTTGATTCATAGATCACTGTTAGGGCCCTGGCAGTTTCCCGGTGAGTTAAATCCTGCCAATCCAAGGAAGCCAAGTGCTGTACTTCCACACTAATTTGAGCTTCCCCGCTAAGCCCCCGGCAGCTCTTTGTCAGAGTGGCAGCTTGTGTGGCTCACAAAGCCACGGGGCCCTCCTGCCTGCACTGAAGACCCAACCAGAGCTGGGCTTAGAAGTCTGATTTGGGGCTCTGGGCTGTAACACAGAGAAGTGGAGCATGTCCGTGAGCTCCCTTGGATGCTCCTGCTGCCGAGTTATTTTTTGTGAAGGGAAATATCCCGGCCTTTGCTTGCTTGAGCGCGTCTTCACGGCAAATTGTGAGCATTTATTTGCAGGCTGAGAGGTGGCAGCTGAGCACAGGCCTTCTCCAGCGTGCTCCTGCACGCTCCTGAAGCAGTTCCCGGGCCCCAGCTCCCAGGACTGCCGCCCACAGAGGATCCAAGGCAGGTGTATGTGTGCTCGGCAGTCACTGGAGTGGGGTCCCCTGGAAAATGAGATTTTTGAGAAATCAATTACACAAAGGAATGGAGTCGGGGCCAGATGGCAGGGATGCTTCATCCCAACCTGGGAGGTACTCCTGGGACGGCTGCACGCTCCTTCCCACAGGCCTGGGTAATCAGATAAATCAATTAGCAGATGTCAGTGCATGAACAGAGCAAGCCACACTGGCATAGGTGTGTTAGCGTGACTATGCTTTTCTTTTCCCTGTTGGATACCCAGCAACTGGATCGGCTTGTCTAGACCTAGCAGGGTGGAGCAGAGGCCTCTCCTTTGTGGTTGTTGTTCCTGAGTTCAGAGATCTGTCCCTGACAGATGCTGAGGGAGGGAGGACCTGTGTGAACTAGGATGTGCACTTGGACCTTGCAGCACGAGCAAATCCCACTGTTGTGTCCTTTCCTAGGTTCCTCTTTGTCGGTGCCAGGCAGCTCAGCCCCATCCACCCAGTCTGGGTGGAGTTGGGACCGTGCTGTGGCTCTGTCCCCATCCCTGTCTCTGGCCCTGTCTCCTTCTGCTCCTGGTGGGAGCCCCTCAATGGGCCCTGTGCCCGGTGCATCTCAGGGGTGTGATCCCAGCACCCAGCTATGCTCAGCTGGCTCAGACCCCGCAGAGAGTGGCCCTGGTGGCCCTTACTTGGGGCTGGAGAGATGGGCAACGCTTCCTGGGTTTTCCTTCAGCTTTTATCCGTGGCTCTGCCTCTGGCTGATCTTTTACTTGCTCCCCAGCTTCTCCTGTGTGCTCGTGCTCCTCTCCCTTGGTGTCCCTTTTACAGCTACTTTCCAAGTTTCCTCTTTCCGTGACGTTTGTGTGCAGGGTTAGGCAGAGCCCCACCGAGCAGCTCCTGCCTCCAGGCCCTTTGCTGCTGAATCCCATCCTTTGCCCTGCTCCACGGCAGGCTCTCTGATCCTCTCTGCTTTCGCATGAGCGCGTCTCTTTTGCCCTCTGCCTTTCAGTCTGGCAGCTTGCTCCTGCTCGGTGCCCTTGGGAGCACAGCCACCAGCTCTGGGATCCAGCGATCCCAGCAGAAGGGATAAAAACTGCCTGGAAAACATTGCTGCTAAACTGTGAGTGATTTCCAGTCGGCAGAAGAAACTGTGCCTGCCTATTGTCCTTTGCACTCCTCTTCCTCCTTCACTGCCATAGTGTTTCCCAGATTTTAGATAGGTGTTCACTGAGGCTGTTCCTGACTGTATTGCTTCAAAATGCAGGAACAGTTTTCTAAGTTTAACCATCATCAAATTGCTGGGGGAAAAAAGCCCAACCCAAAATATTTATCTTGCGCTTAATTCTCGAAAGCTGCCCGAGCGTTCTGGCAGGTGCTGAGCCAGGTACCTGTCATGGAAAAAATGCTGGGGGTTTCCTGCATCACCACTGGCAGTGTCCTAAGCACGTGGAGGACTGGCAGTGGGACATCCATGGAGAACATTGACACAGAGGGTCTCCGTGGTCCGGGGCACATGCACAGCGTGCTCCCCTCTGCCATTCAGTCCTGGCTAACCGTGTGTGACAGCCCGAGGCTCCCAGGTGCAAAGGGCTTCGGCACAGCCCCGACAGTCACTTCCCTGCTCGGGATGCCACGGCTCCATTGGTGAGCCCGTCCTGTCTCCCTGGCACCTCAGAGGCGTTTCCCTCGCACACCGTCACCGGGACCCTGCGGTGATTTCACACGCTCCTCTAATAAAGTTCTCCGAGGCTGTCGCGTATTTCCATGTATTTCCCCCCATTATTTCCCCCTGCTTGAGCCTTTGGGATAATTGATGATACTTTAGTTAATCATTTTCCCCCTCCTTTGTTTGCCAGGTACCTCAGCCTCGAAGGGACCCTTTTCATTTGGCCCCCGTGTCTTCCCCTAAGTAATTGATCACCGTGCACCCGGGGACGCGCAATTCACGGCCGAGCAGGATCAGCCCTCATGAATAACCAAAGCGCCGTGGCCGCGCTGCTGCGGGACTGCCAGCGGGCTCTGGACACGCTCCTGGCAAAGGCGAAGGCCGGCGCGGGCGAGGGAGAGCAGCGGGAATTCCGGCGGTGCCAAGGTGAGCTCTCCCCGGGAGAGGCGGCAGGGCTCCCCCGGCCCTCGGCCCTGCCCTATTTTTCTTCTCCGGGCAGATGAGTGTCAAGAGATGCCTGGATTTCGAGGCCATGAATGGGATGCAGGCTGCAGGCAGGCAGGGAAAGAAGTCCACTTTGTTGCAGTGAATTGCTGTCAGTTCTAATTTTAGGCTTCAGTAAACATGAGGCTGTAAGGAACAGTTTAGTTTGGGAAGAACAATGCCCAAAAGTTTGCTGATGCACATAAATTTCAGTTATTAAAAAAAAAAAAAAAAAAAAAAAAAAAAAAAAAAAAAAAAAAAAGAGAGAGAGAGAAAGGAAAAAAAGGATGCAAATTCTGAATAAGGGTGCATATTTCCTCTCCTTTCATAGGAACTGAGGGAGGGCCCTTTCTGTTTGTCAGCTTCTCCTCTTATATTAAAGAGCTCATTACCCGAATCTTTATCTTGTAAAATCTGTGTGACCTCTATAAGTGGTGTCCAAGGGGAAAAAAACACACCAAAAAAAAAAAACCAAAAAACCAAACAACAACAACAAGAAAAACCCCAGCACCTTTGCAATATCCCTCTTGAAAGGAAAACCCATGCTGGCTAAAGGCTGGAATAAATAACCAGGAAAGGAAGCAGCGTTTAGCAAGAGATGTAATAAAAGGATCCCTCGTTTGTTCTAATGCTGGCGTTACCTGCTGGAAACCAGCAGCTATTTTGGCATCGCTGTGGCGCTGTGAAAGGAGGGTCTATTATTTCCTAATTCCAGCGGAATTAAGGTTTCCCTTCGCGTGACACATCTGCGGCACTGCCCGTTTTCCCGTTTGGTGTTAATAATGTTTAGTTTTGCCTTGCTTGAGTGGCTCGGCCGTAACGTTAATGTGATCTTTAAAACCCTTTGTTTGTCCCGGGGCGCGGAGCCGTTGAGAATATGTTTTTCCGACCATCCTTGTTCTTGCTGGGAGGTCAGCTGCCTTTTTCTGAAGCACCTAAGTCTGTTTGCGCTGGAGGGTGGCGTGTAGGTTTCTGTTATGGATCCTGGAAGATTTTTCTCTCCTCCTCTTTTGTTTCCAACAAAGGGTACTTTGTTTCCTCCTCACAAATTCTTTTAAGTTTTATTAGGGCTCCGCAGAATAGGCTCTTGAACTCCTAATCAGGTAGCGCTTTCCCCCCCTCATCCTCCGCCCTCCTTTTTCTCCTATTAAATACCACAAAGTATGAGAAATAATCAGTTTAGTTCCAGATAAGGTAAATCAGTGCCCTCATAATCACTGGATTAGACACGGTCCTTCAGGTAAACTGCTTCAGGAAATGGGCGATCAGGGCCCGAAGTGCTGCTCGGGCTTTTCCGAGGGCCGTGTTCCCGTCAGCCGAAAGAAAAATGCCCAGCAGCGGGGTGGTGACAGCGACATTAATAACTGCTGGGGCTCTCGGCTTCGGGGGACCCTCCCGGCACAGGGGCCGAGGGCCTTTCCTCGCCCTCCTCTCCTCCAGGGGCTGCCTTTGTTCCCACCCCCGGCTTTCTCAGACCTGCAGCGGGAAGGACTGAAGGCCAAATCCATAGAAATGGTGGGGAGAGGAGGAGCGCATCTTTATCTCACTTTAGGGGGCAGAAGGGGTGGGTCTGGATTTGTTATTTCTTTTTTAGGCTAGGAAATGGTTCCAGTTCACTTCCGTGCCCGTTCAGCCTTCGTTAATTAATGAGTTTGTATTGCCAGCAGTGAGAACAGCTCTCTGTCACAAGGGTAAACTCTTGTCCTCAGAGCTGGACCTTCCTTAGGAAAAGACTTAGGAAGTCCAGTCACCCCCGCTTCTTATCTGGGAGATAAGTTCTGTCCATAATTCTGCGTTCCTCGGGATGAGATGAATATCCCAGTGATGAGGAGGACATCTCTGCTCCTGCACTGGTTTTCCAGTGACATGTGTGAGGGTGGGAGCAGGACCTCCTCTCCCCAGCAGCGTGGCTGCCTTGCCAGAGCAGTTCATTCAGGGCTGAGCCCCTTCAGGAGGAGAAGGAAACCGGGCTCTACGTTAAGCCGGGATGTGTAACGGGAAGATTTCCAAACCCCGTGTTTCCTTGGGACGGCAACAAGTGAGAAAACGTGGGCTGGAAAACACGCTAACATTGTAAAGTTGACTCTTTGGAGGAGGGCCCTAAATATCCAACTTCCCGTTTCTTCCTGGGAGCACGGTACCTGTGAGTGTGCTGCAACGTGAGCATGTAACATCCTTTCCATGAAGTTGATTTTCTGGAGTCCCTGCATAAAGGATCGATTAAAAAACACGCAGCAATGCATTTATTGCGTTGCCTCGTTAAAGCGGCGATGGTCTCTGAGCAGGGGGTTTTCGGGGGATTAATGGCCAGAAGGGGCCAGATCTGCAGCTGATGATCACCATTAACCCCATCTGGTCAATAATCTTTGCTAATCCACTTTTATTGGGCAGAGAGGCTGCCCAGACAAGTGGTTAGCGGGGCACAGCACATCCGTGTCACCCCCCGTTGCAAGGAAAATGAGACGCGGGCTGTGGCAGAAAGGAAGGGACAGATCCAAGCCCAAATCTCTGGCTGCGTGCTCCTAGCAGTTGCATCCTTAGTTGGATTGGGTTGGAGATCCAGCAAAATCTGACCGAGTGAGTGGCTTAGGACCAGTATGGAGAGGGAGCAGGGAGGGACAAACTGCTCAGGAGCTTGTGCCTAATGTTCATTATAACCCCTTAGATTTCTGTCTGGTTGCTATGTTTATCTCCCAGTTTGGATGTGGCTTTCCAGGATGGCTCTGCCACCTGAGCAAGGGGGACAGATCTCCTGTGCCATTGACCCCACTGTCCTCTCCTCACACAGGGGAACAGGTTCCCTCTTCACGCCCAGGCAGCCACCAGCCCACTTCCCGCTAAAAGCCTTTTTAATGGCCGGGGGCTCCCATTTACCTGGAGGGCGGTGCAGCCGAGGGGAACGGATGGCGGGCCAGCCCCCCTTCCCTCCCCGCGAGGCTGGTGACAGGGGCTAAGAGCCCTTGGGAGCGACTGGGAGAAGGCCTTTCTGAGAGACTGGTGCCGCCAGTGCCGCGGCTGAACCCGCCGCAATATCCTCACCTGCTCTCTGACCCTTTCAGCTCTGCTTCCTGAGGAGCTGCGGAGCCTCGTGGAGGCGGCCAAGGAAATGAGGTGGCCCTTTGTGCCGGAGAGGTGGCAGTACAAACAAGACCTCGGCCCCGAGGACAAAACAAACCTGCAAGATATGATCAGCGCCAGGCTCCCTGACCTGCTGGTATGAAGTTCAACGCTTCTGTGGTGTAAAATGTCCCGCTTGAGGTGCTCAGGGGGTGGTTTCACAGGGCAGGTCTGGTTCTGTTTCCACTAAGGTAATGTTTCCCCCTTCCCTGAAGAATTGGCATTACAATAACATCAACACCGAAGGTTCACATAATGTTTTTTTTTTAAAAAAACAACATGAATTTGACAAGAATGCTGCACCTTGTTTAATTCTGCTCGGCAAGTAGGTCATGAGGATCATTTACAATAGTAGGGCTTGCACAGTCATCACCTGCTCTTCTTTTGGTAAAATTAAATGACAGAATCCCTTTGAGGACCAAAGCTGGCTTGAAACCTAGGCAGGAAAGGCAAGGATTCAGTGTGATTTCTCCTGTGAGTAAAGGGTGGCTGTGCAAGGAGTTGCAGAATCCCAAAGGTCCTTGGGGATCCCATCCCTTAAGGTGATGAGTTTGAGCTTAAAGATTAGCAAGTGGCGAGAAATGTGGGTGGCTTTCTGCTTTTCTAATTTTCCTAGAGACATGTGGCAAATACAGGACACCTTTTTTCCACACCTTTTTTTATCTGGGCTAAGGGCTGTCCCTTTGCCGGGACAGAGATAAAGATGAGGTTTGTGAATTTTATTGGGGGGGGGTTGTTCCTGTGGTACCTGTCTGAAGCCAACACCGTCCCATTCCTGCCTGTTGTTAACTCCGAGGTGGCCACGAGACCTCGGCTTCCCCCAGAGAGTCCTGCTCCAGTGAGGCCAGCAGGCTTTCTTTGGGAACAACTGTGATTCCTCTGAACAGCACGAAGGAGCAAGGAGAAGCTCAGCAGAGCCAACTGCAGGGCTCCGGAATTTCCCCAGGGAGGGCGGGGAGTGGCTGCTCTCGGGTACTGATTTTCTTTCTCCCTTTGGTGTGTGTGGCCTCAGACAGAAATTTATGGCGGAGGTTGACCTCCTTTACAATCCCAGCGCAGCTCTCTAACTTTGGAGCGTTTGTGTGCTCCCTCCCGGGATAAACACCTGCAGCAAACTCCCCGAGAGACCTGGCTAGATGGGAGATTAATGTGGCTGTAATAGTGGAGCAGTGTTTGCAGCATTATGCCCTCTCCCCAGGTAGATGGATCTTTTCTGGGATGATACCAATTATTTATTGCTGAAACATCTGTTGATAACTGCAGCTGCCCTTGTTAAACAAAGCCTATCGTGGGGTCAGAGACTATAGGGACCTCAAATCCTCCTCCGTGCTAGTTTTGGGCTATTCACCCACACCCCCTGAAGTCCATTGGTTGCTGTTGTCTCCGATGTTTCATCCCGCGGTGGAAAATACTTTGTAAACGTTGTGCTGCCTTTCCCCATGTGCTTTGAAGTATTATTTCATCTTCATCGGTAATTTATATTCCAGCGCCATTGTATCATGGGAAAAAGGGAAAACCTTTTTTGTTTTCCATTTAATTGTAGATAGACTGACATTTTGACCTGTATTATTAGTATTAGTCAGGAAAAGGGATTTTTTTCCCCCTTCATCCATTCCTTCTCCCCCCTCCCCTCTTTTTTTATTTTAAATAAAATTTAAAGGCAGAGCAAAGGCTGCCTCAGTTCTTTGGATAAAAAGCTGGGGGGGAAATGAGGCTGAAGAGAAGTGATTACAGTGCGATGAGGAAAGATAAAAGTCTCAGCAACTTTTTTTCCTTCTTTTTTTTTTTTTTTTTTTTTTTTTTTTTTTTGGCTTGGCTTGGCTTGAAGGGACAGAAGGATAATTTAATTCCCAGAAGAACAAAAAAAATTTAAGTCTTTATCGTTTTATTGTTCGGAGAAAGAAAAAAAAAAACCCAAGCCTGTAAAATTTTTTCCTCTCTGTTTATTTTAATTTGCCGTGCTTAGAGTAAGCTCATAAACCGTAATTCATTACATTTAAAAAGTGCTTTGAGCTCGGTGAATGAAAGGCGCTTCATTACCATAAGGCGCTGGTGGTGGTGCAGGAGGCAGCGCTGGCTAGCGGGGCTCTCGGCGAGGATGCCTCGCTCTGGGAGGGGGCTGGAAAACTCCATGAGACCGGCACAGGGAGTAAGCGGATTAGGCTGCGGCTTCAAGGGCTTGCCTCCGTGTTGTGGCGCTTTAAAAAAGCGGGATTCGCCTCGCCGCCAGCTCCGCGCTCCTCCGCCGCACCGGGAAGGCAAAGCTGCGCCTGCAGCTCCTTTGAGTGCTCTCCTGCGTCTTTGCTGGGGGCTGCCCACATCTGTATCCAAAGCCAAAACTGGGAAACGCCCGGAGTTTTTGTGTCTTTTTTCTTTTTATTAATTTTTTTTTAAATTTTTTTTTTTAACGCGGCAAAGCAAAACCAGCATTGTCGCAGCATCCTTGCTGGCAGGGATAAAGAAGGAGGGATTATTTTTCCTCTCTAAATACCACGTGCGCCGTGGGGTTCGGAATGGGGCTGCAGATCCCGAAGGGAGGCTGCCAGGGGTGCCCTTACTGCCGATCTTTGCTTTCCCAAGAGCTGGAATTAGCCTAATGCTCGGTGAGCAGCCAATAGAGGGCAACATGCCCATGTCCACGGACGCTTTGATCCCAAAAAACCTGCTGCGGCTTTAGTTGAAGGACAGCTCTGTGTGCACACATAGTTCTCTCGGGGGATGACTCATGCTACGTAATTTTTATTTATTTTTCCCCCGTTTGCAAACCCATAGCGATGATGTGGGGCTTTACTTCACTTTCATCAAACCTATCAGTAATTCCTGATCCAGCCACGGACCGGGATCTGCTGGGATGGGTACAATGGGAATACAAAAGGGAAAGCCTTCAAGAGCCGGGGCTACTCTGGTCCCTCCGTAGGGAGCCGTGCAGGCTGGCTCCATGCTCCCCGCTGTGGATGGGGCAGCACGGATCCTGGCCCTGCCAGCACGGAATCTCGTGGGATTTAATGGCAATATTGAAAAGACTGGGAAATAAGCTGGGCCTTGGCTATTTAGGTGCTGGCTCCAAGGGACGTGCCCTAGCTGCCGTAGGTGCGTGTGTGTGTGGCACTTCAGAGCTGGGAGCTTTTGAAAAAGAACCGAAGCGGGGGCTGAGGATTTCCTTTTCTCCTCCTCCTAACTGTGGGTGTGGTAACAGGAGAATTAAAGCCCTAAATCGTAGCCCTGGGATCTGGGCTGTTGAGGCTGACCTTTTGCTACCTGACTGCCAAGAGCTCTTCTTGGGTGATCCCCGGGAAACAGAGAGCGATGTGAGGGATGAATTCAAGCCAGGAGGGAATCGCGGCACCCCAGCCTCCCGGGGGCTTTGTAAGTGAGAAGTGTCAGGGATTAGGTGCAGGCAGGAGAGGTCCGGGGTGACTGCCCTGGTGCTGCAGGGCACTCTGTCTTCTGCTGCCTATGGGGGAAAACTACTGCAGAATTTATGTGGACCATAAAAAAAATTTTTAAAAAGGGAAGCTGGATCCTGGGTTTGTGTCACTTCACTTTGCTCATGGGGTAAGATTTGCTCCTGTCAGAGGCAGCTTGCTGGGGTATTTACAATTTTAAATGTCGCATTCCCGAGATTGTCTTTTCTCAAGTGCATCGATGTTTGAGGATGCAGATTCAGGGAAGAGTCTCTTATACTTTTGGATGTCGATAATGGACTTGCTGTTGCTCTCTCAGGGGGGTCCTGTCACTGGGTTTGCTATAGTTAAGTATTAAAACATGGCCTTTTAACGTGCCACGATAGTTTATAAGTGGTCCAGGGCTAACCAGGGCCACAAAATGATTGTGGTGCCTCTCTATCTTTGGTACTAACCAAGAACATGGTGCCCCAAATCCCTGCTACCCGGCTGGATACGGGGCCCCCAGGAACCCCCCCTTCAAGCAGCTTCCTGGGCACTTCAAGGGTTCTCTTTCTGTGCTCATCACAAAATGCTGCTGTTCTTGAGGAAATCTGGAGATATTCCCACCCCAGGACTTTCCCAGTTGCCGAAGCAAGATGAGGTTGGTTGTAAAAGCTGCCCCAGTCTGTGTCGTTTTGAGCTGCTCCTAATGGACCAAATGCTGCCGCCTTTGAATTCCCAGCTCTCCGTTGCCTGCAGGATGAATAACCTGAGATCATTAACGGGCTCGGGGTGGGGGAGAATTCTCATCTGCTCTGAGGCAGGAGGGAAGTGCCCAGGAGCTGCCGGCTCCTCGGCCCGCAGCGCTTCCCTGTGTGCCTGTCCCGTGTGTCCCGGTCTGTACCTCCAATCGCCCTTTCCCCTGCCCATCACCGGGGCGGCGGGAGGCCGTCGTTCCCGCTGTTTGCCGAGTGGGCTCTGACTGCCCGCTCAAAGGCAGGGACTGATAGAGAAGTCCCGCGGGCTGACAGCAGCTTTGCTCCCGGGGAAAGACGGGCTTTGCCAGCGGCGCGTGGGCTGGGAAGGGGAAAGGCTGCGGCCCGATCAGTCGGCGCTCTGGCTCCGTGTTTAATCTGACTGGGGGAAAGAAAATCGGGCAATCTGTTAGGGTTCAGTGGAGTGCTAACTGTCAGCAGCCCCTGGGAGAGGGCTAAAGCAGCTGGAAGTACGTGCGTGCCTCCGACACTCCTGCCTTGCGCATGGAATTTGAAATTCTTCGCTGGCCGCTCTTAGTTCTGTGGCTTTTTAAAAAAAAGATTTTAAACCTGGGCTGCAGTCACGAGTGAAACCAGGACTGAGCCAGTCTGAGACGAGTGGATATTAGCAGACGCAGAAGTCCAGAGCACCCGTGAAACTGTGGGGGGACGCTGGAAATGAAATCTTTCTTTCCCCTGCTTTTAATCACGCTGTCTGTAGAGGCGTTTTTCCAAAGGGGATCCTCCTGAGCCCGCAGGCGATGGAGGAGGGCTTGCCTCTGGGATCTTGGCTTTATAAAGAGGGCCGAGAGAGTGGATTAAATCAATATTTCATTTATTTGGGCTTGTAATTCCTCTTACATCAGCTGCCACATAAAGATTTCCCTCTATTTCCTTCCCCTCCTCCTCATCCTCATTTACTATGCACCAATAATTTCCCTTTGACGCTTTCCTGCCCGTCCTAGTGCCAGATGGCCCCGGTTCTGAGCTTCTCCCCTCTCCTGGGAGCGGCCCCCATTGTCAATGCAAAGGAGGCGTCGTGGCTTTGAACCCAAAGCTGGGACCCAAACTTCAGCCCCGGCTGAGGAGGAGCCGAGCCCGCTAATGCAGGGAGCCATGCGAACCGCACACCCTCCCACTCAGCGCCGCCAAGGACAAACCCCCTCGCTAAAGGCTGCTTTGCATTTCCCCCCAGCGGTCCGTGTATAGAAATCCGGCACAAATTTAATTCTCCCACCACCTGATTCCACTTCCCGGCCGCGAGGTTCCCTTTGTGTCACAAACTCAATTAGGCGGATCCATTTCACGTCGCGGGCACAGATGTGAAAACAAAGTGCGCGCGTACCTCTCTCTCTCTCTCTCTCTCTCTCTCTGGATGCGCCTAAAGCTATAGAGAAAGTGAGTAAATCTGTGTAGGCTGCCAGCCTCTGGTTGTGGTGGAGCAGGTTGAGACATCCCGGGAGCCAGAGGGGTCTCCCTGGCTCAGGGAGCCGCTGCCCCGCTTCACCTTGGAGTGGTGTTTCGGGCCCAGCGCACCGGTGCGCTCGCTGGAGGTGCTGAGGAATTCTCCAGCCGCAGGAGTTGGCAGGGAAGGAAAGGAGTGGGTATTCATTTCTTGGTGTCCTGCTCGGAACGGGGGGGACGTGGCTGCAAAGGCCGACACGGAGCCGTGTCGCTGTGTGCCACACAGCACGCGGCCCTGCCTCCCAAAAAATAATAATAAAATAAATAAAATAGGCCCGTTTCTGCCCCTGGCTTGACTTTTCTACATTTTGTGTCCATTTGGGTTTGGAGAGGGACACAAGAGGTTTTGGCATTGAGCGGGGAGTTAAATTATGCAGCTGCAAGACTGCCAAGCCCTTCAGAATAGGATGCTTCGTTTAGATTTTCCACAATGCTATTGAAGTGCTTATTTTCCTCCTGAAGAGACACAAACAGATGCAAACTTCTGTAAACACTTTAGAAATGAATTCAGTGAGTTTGGCCTCTCAGCAGTGCTCAATAGCTGACAGAAAAATGTCTAATTAGTGCAAGTGGAAATAATAGGGCCACTTGGATTCCTTCCATCCTCCTCCAAGTCTACTTTTCCTAGGAACTCAAAGGCCCTTTTGTTTGGTAGGTCACCCTCTCTCAGGCTTTTGTGCTCCGATCTATTAAAGGAAGAAGGGGACGAAAAAAAAATAGATTAGGCGATGCTCTGTGCTTAAATATATGGCCTGTTGATGAGCATTTGGAATGGCTGGTTTGCAGTGTCAGTTTACAGGTGCTTGGAGAGGGGGATTCCTCCATTGTGGGCCGGCACAAGGGCACAAGTGGAGGAGTTGTGCCTGCCGAGCTGCAGGAATTCTTTTCAAGTGCCATCCTCTTAGGAAATACAACTCGGGCTGAGGAAAGGGGAGGAAAAAAGGAAGAAAAAAAAAAAAAGGGAAATTTGTATAAATCCACCTCAGTGAAGTGCAAAGGAGCTGGGAAATGCTTGCCATGGATAGGTGCAGCATGCTGCAAGGCATGCCATAGGCTCTTCCCCAGACTGACACAGGCTTTTTCCTGCACAGCCTCATCAGAGGGTCCCACTTGAAGCTCTAGTGGGGATTTGGACAAAGATTTCTTGGCAATCCCTGGAAAAGTCATCTCCTGGGTGTCAGTATGTGGAGCACCTCCTCGCTCCAGCAGGCAGGAATAGCAGGCCCTGGCCAGCATGGGAAGTGGCAGGCTTTTGGCAGATGTCCCCAGGTCCACGTGGAGCTCTGTGCCTGTGATGAGGCTGTGTGTCTCCTGTGGCTCTTTGCGGGCCTCCCGTCCTGGGAACGGCAAGGATCTCAGGAGTTCTGACAGTTCCCGGTCTGGGTGCACTGGCTCCACTGCTGTGAGAATCCAGGAGAGTTCATAGACACTTAGGAGTCATTAAGGATGCTGCAGGGGGGAAACATTGGATTGCCGGCCCGTTTGCCTGTTTGTGGTGTACAGAGGAGAGGATGGCCTGAGCTCCAGAGAGGATAATGGATACAGTGACCGTATCCAGCCTTCCCACTGTCACCTCCCCACCCCGGCTTTTTCAGCTGGGCCTGACTTAAATTCATTGGCAGACCACCAAATTCTGCAGTTCCCAATATCAGACAATGTTTAAAAAGACTCCCCCCCTCAAAAAAATATTTAAAAATCAAGAATTATTCCTAGAAAGCTCAAACAAAATAAACAGCCGGCACCTCCCTATCCTAACAATGAAAACGGGGTGAGGAATAGGGGCTGCTGAAGAGGAACATTTTCCAGCTCTCTGAGCCTCTCTGGAGGCGAGTTTCCCTGAGGACGCCTGCATTTTTTTTTTCAGGCTTATCTGAAGGCCTCCATCCTGGTCAGGGACTCCTGCACGGCCACCGCCGTGGTGTTCCTGATCGACCGCTTCCTGTACTGGATCGACGCCTCGAGCAGGCTCCTGCGGATCGCCAAGGGGCTGCACAGGCTGCATCCCGGCGCTCCCATCAGCCCGCAGCTGCTCATCCGCCAGGCTCGCCTGGCCGTCAACGCAGGTACTGCTCTGTCCCCGCGGGCGGGTCCCTGGCTCGGGACGGGGACGCCTGGTCCCTCTCCGGGATGGAGTGACACGCACGCCGTGCCATCTTCCCAAACGCGCTTCCCGCCCCCGGCCCCCTGGAGCCCTCCCGGCTCCTCTCACTAGCACAAAGGGGCCGGTATAAAGGGTTTCAGAGCCAAAAGCAGGAGAGAAAATTGTGAAAGGGTGTGGAAAATACTAATTGGGGCTTTTGTTCTTTAACAAATCTTCCCTGCTGGTTTCAAACGGGGATATCTGAATTGCCGTACTCTTGACCAAGGGCCTTGAAAAAGGAAATTAGAATCCCGGCACTTTCTCTGCACTGTCCCAGCTGCTTTTTATTTTTCAGCGAGGCCACTTGACTATGCAAACAATGCAGATTACAACTCCTCCAGGATAAAAAAAAGAAAATGAAATTCCATCATGCCTGTAACGTGGGCAACACCTGATCGATTTTTAACGCATCCCCCTGTGGCTGTGCTTTCCGTGGTGGGATGTCAAGCCGCTCCCCAGTCAGACCTAAAGAGGTTTCCAAAGCCCACCTTTCCTTGGGACAGAATCCAGAGGCATTGCTGCTGAAGGAAGCAGGCCAGGCTACTTTCTTCTGGGAGGGAAATAAGAGCTGGGAATCCCAGCAATCTCCCAGCAATGTGCAATGTGTAAAATGGAAAAGGTACACTCACCAGTTTCATGGTACTGTGCAGCCACGTGTTACAGAAGGCAGGGCAGGTGCATTTCTGGCTGTGGACAGCAGCAGTTCTGTGTGCAGGTGATGCCCCTGAGTATTTTTATCCACATCGTGCCACCATACATGCTAACGTTCGTTTTCTATCCATTGTTTTCCTTAATGTTCAATCAGGTAAACTTTTAAAAGCTGAATATATCCTAAGCAGCCTGATTAATGACAACGGAGCAACGGGTGCGTATAAATTTCCTTTCCAATTCTGTGCTTGCTCTTTTGGTGCCATGTTTGATCCCAGTTTTAATGGCTATAACCCTTCCTGCAGGAACCTGGCGATACGCTGAGGAGAGCGATCGGATTCTTGTTCAGGCAGTCTGCTTACAAATCAGGGGGCAGATTCTGCAAAAGCTTGGTAAGGCTCTCTTCTAAAAGCTTCCACCCAAAGATTTCCCCCTGGGGCTTTTTTGGTTTGTTTTGGGGTTTCTTTTCCCCTTTAAAATGTTACACTAGGCATGTGTCAGAAATCTGGCTTGCAGTGAATACCTTGTACCCACAAAACAGGCACAGAGGACGAGTTTCACACCCACCTCTTTGCAGCAAGGACCTGGGGCCACGTGCCAAGTAAATATATGGCAGGAATTATAATTTTATTACCAATCTCACCTGAAGCCAAGGAAAAATCTGAAATGTTCCCTTTTTCCCTGTGCCATTCTGTATTTGCTAACACTTGTCCCAAATTCACTGTTCCCAAAGGCAGGCGGTAGTTTATCACAGGGACATCCCAGCAATGTCCTCTCTCCAGACAGGAAAATCCATGATTTTCAGCAGGATAGGCTTTTATATTCAGGGTTTGGCACTTGAGGCAGCAGCCTTCGTTTTGTGCTTTTGGTTTGAGACACCAAATCTTCCACGACCGTGGAGCTGAAATCTTTTATGGGGACAAAATGGGTGTTTATGCACAGCCAAAACTAAAGGAAAGCCAGAAATGGTCGGAGTCACTGAAGCAAAACATGCCAGGTATGATTTCATCCCGGTCTGAGGGCCCAAGGTGTAAAATCAGCTATGGAAAGCCATCCTGGGCAGTCACCTGCTCAGTGCCTGTTTCCTGCTTTGTTTCAGGGATGTGGTACGAGGCTGCAGAGTTGATCTGGGCTTCAATTGTGGGATACTTCGAGCTCCCTCAGCCAGATAAAAAGGTAGGGTTCCATTCCACTGTGCACCTCCCTGCCAATCCATAATGACTCCAGGTTAGCTCTGGTTCCCTGCAGCAGCAGTGTTTGGATTGCACACCTCACCGGGGTTAACAGGCAGCACAAAGCCCGTGTTCCGCGTTCTTTCTGCATTATTTCTGTGTTCTTTCCACATTCTTTCCCCCTGCAGGGGGATGAAAGGCACACTTCTCATTAGGCAGAACCACCTGAGGTGAACCATCCCCGAGGATGCCCCTGGTGCCTCGGACAAGGACAGACTAATTCCAGAGTGCAGCCACAGGTTTCAGCTGTTTCTCAGGATTAGAGCTGATGTGTTCTTCCCCCAGTCATGTCTGTCTGTGGAGCTGCTCTGCGCTCTCTGTGGTGGGTGATGGATTCCCCTGGCCCTGCAGGAGCTGAACACCTCACAGAGCCACTCTGCCTGCCCTTAATGCCTTTGTCAGGCTGGGCAGCACTGATTTTCCCACTGGAGGCAAAGCAGCAGTCGCACCATGTGTCCGTAGCTAAACAGGAATGTGAGCCTAAGCCTGGCAAGTCCTCAGGTGATGCTTGGAGAAGGTTTGTAATTGGATCCCAGCATTAGATATCCCACAAAGCCAGACCTTGTCACCTCTTGCCTGCCGTGTCTTAAAGCTTGGCCTCAAGCTCTGCACATTTCTGTGTTCTCCATTTCAGCAGCAGCAGGGAATTCCACACTGAGTTTTGTGGCAGCATACCTGGTTTTCTTAATTGTTTGGCCAGGCAGGCCCTTAGGTGGCATCAGGTCTTCCAGATTACACTTCCTGCAAGTGAAATTAATAAAACCATACCAAGATGACATCTCTGAATTTCTTAGCCACGCTTCTCTTTGGATCTTGTTTGTGTGCTTTGTTTTCTTATTATTCTGGCATGTCCTACACAGCAGAGCAGTAAAATTAAAAAAAAAACCAAAACAAACAAACAAAAAAAAAACCAAAAAAACAAAAAACCAAAAAAACTAGGAAAATTTTTCATTTCTCTTTCAGGGAATTGCCACATCCTTGGGTATTATGGCAGACATCTTTTCTTCCATGAATGAGCAAGATTATGCACGCTTTAAAACCAATGCTGACATTGACCTGGTGAGAATTGGTTTGGGGTTTGTGTGTGTGGATTCTTCAGGTGGTCTCAAATTCACCCAGGCCTTTCCCCTCATGTGCTGAGAGGGCTGGAGAAGCTTCCATTGCTCCCAGTGAGAAAGTTCAGTAGCACCTGGATGGGAGAATGCCTGGCTTCAGGGAAAAGAACATATTAAGAGTACTTTATAGACCATATTTTATAGAGTGTGTATATTTAGAATATTTATAGAGTCAACAATGACATATCAGTGGTACACCTTAGCAAAAAGGATCCTGCAGAAACAGACCAGGCTGCTGTTTAGGATCTGTTTGTCCCCATATATTTGGAAATAAAGTCCTTGAGCTGAGGTTTTTCCTCATGTTTGGTTTTTCTTTTTCTTTTTTCATTTCCTCAGAGCCTCCTGCAGGAGTCCAGCCACCGCTTGCTATCAGCGGCTGAGGCCTGCAAGCTGGCAGCTGCCTACAGCCAGTACACCCCCCTGTTTGTCCTCACAGCCGTGGTGAGTGTCTCTCCTCCCTCTGGGAATGGGATCTGTGCCGGGGAAGAGTCCAGGCTGCTGCATTTGGCTTTCAAACAGTGCATCCCACAGGGTGTCACATCTGTGTGGAGGGTTTGGTTGGTTATGTGGGGTATGCCTTGCTCCGAGCTGCAGTTGGGAAAGCTATCCACAGAGTGAGGATGGGCTCTTGAGGCCTAGGATGCTGCTTTTCCTAGAAATACAGCTGTATTGCAAAGGGAAAAAAAAAAAAAGAGAAAGTTTATTTCCTCCGGGAAACATAGCAGTGGGCAGTTAGAGCTGAGCTTTGTTTTGAATTGTTTAAGGGAAAGAAACAAGTTTTTAATTCCTTCATTCCTTTTTGATCCCCTCCCAGAACATCCGTGGGATGTGTCTGCTGTCCTACAGCCACTCCAAGGACTGTCCCCCGGAACAGAGAGATTTCTACTTGTCTGAAGCCAAAGAATCCTTTGAGATTGGGCTCCTCACCAAGGAGGAGCAGAGTGCCATCACCAGCAAGCAGGAGCTGCACAGTTTCATCAAAGCTGCCTTCTGCCTCGCCACCGTGCACCGATGGCTCCACGGAGAGAGCCAGCAGCTCCGGGAGGTCACTCAGCTGTGCAGGGAAGCCCTGGGAAAACTCTACTCCTACAGCACCTCATTCCCTGAGGAGGAAGATAAAGGGACCCTTGCCAAAGAGATCATGTCTCTGATCGCCTCCCTGAAGCGGCGCCTGCGAGTGGGAAGCTTCCAGAATTCCGATGCCAGGTCTTACGTCCCAGACAGTTATAAAGGCTCGGTACAAAAGCCTGTCCTGCAAGGGGAAACCAGCTTCGAGAAAATCCTTGCCAAGCACTCCCAGCATCATCTGTCAGTGTGCCAAGTGTTTGAAAAAACTTGCAGGATTCATAAAACCGCACCAGGAGAAATCCAGGTGGGAGCTTGTATCACCACCCTAAGAACAGAGACCAAAACAGCGGACACTGCGTGTACTGCCGAAGACACTGTTCACCACAGGAGAGGTGCTGCAAAAATCCTGAGCTCACCAACAGCAGGAAGCAGCTCAGAGGGACTCAGTGGCCAAAGAAATCGAGACATTGGCTCTGGCGTGATGAAAATTTCCTTTGAGGAAGAGATGGAGCCATCAGAAATCAAAATAAAGAGCAAAAATGATGTTTTCAGCAGAGGGAGAAGCAGGAGCCCAAGCACCACTTCTGAGAACTCTTGGTGCAAGCTGTCTAAATCTGGCTCCTCTTCCAGCTGGGAAGAACTCAGTTGTAACAGCAGCAGAGAGGCTCTCAGGGACGGGCAGCAAGGGGAGAAGGGCTCAGGGGAGGAGCACTGCTGCACCACAGAATCCGATGGAAACGGTCAGGATGTGCCCTCGGGATGCTCGTTACCTCCCAGAGCCTGGCATCCTGCTCCTCGGGAGTCCCTCCCTGGCTGTGGGGGATCCCCTCAGCATTCCTCAGAGGGGTGTGCACCTCCAGCAGGGAGTGCGGTGGAGAAGGAGTATCTCTGCGGAGAGGGGCTGCAGGAGGGAAAACACCGTGGAAGGAGCTCTTCAGGGAAGAAAGCAAAGAGCTCGAACAACGAGTTTCCCTCCCTCTCCATCCCTCACTCTGTTCCTACAGGGCAGGAGGAGGAGGAGAGATCCTTTTCCCGTGAGGAGCTGAGCTGCAGGACCAAGGACAGCAGCAGGGAGGGAGGAGTTGGTCCCTGGGTGTGGGTGCAGCCCAGAGAACCTGCAGAGAGCACTGAGGATCCCTCGCTGGAGGCACAGCCCCCCCAGGGCAGGGGCACTTCTGCACCATCAGCAAACATCGGGCCAAAAACGGGCAGCGACTCCTCCCTGTGTGACTGGGAGGGGAAATCTGCCAGGCTGGGGAGCAGATCTCTCCAAGTGCCTCAGGTTGACCCTCAGGCAGAAACAGTAGATGACACTGAATTTGAGCTCATCGGCGTGGGAGACGTAGTCAACAATCATCCTACAGCACTGGCTCCAAAGCATGGAGCAGCTCCCAGTGTGCCAACAGTTTTGCCCTCCCGGGAAAAGATAGCCACAGCCAAGCACTTTGACTGTGCCACTACAGAAGAAGAGGAAGAGAGGTCTCAGGATGTGGCCAGCAGCAAGAGACAGTCCAGTTCCTCTCCGAGTTTGTGGATCAAATCAGCACAGATGCCCACGAGCTCCCCTGAGGGTTCAGTCCCAAGGGGAAGTGATTTTGCCTTCACGCCTGGGAGAATGAAGGAAGAGATCCTGGACGCTCGGTTTCTGAGGGATGATGACTACAAGCAGCTTCTGGCAGGGGTGGAGCATAATTGGCTTGTCCAGAGACTGATGCCTACTGGGATTTTTAGGGCCAAAGAGCTTCACAAAGCATACTGTGAGTCCCCACACAGCAATGTGTGCCTCCACAGAGAACAAGCTTGACTCAGGCTTTTTTAACACAGTATTTTACTCAGCATCTATTAGGATTTAATTTTTTATTGCTTTCTACCCCATTTCTTTAGTTTAGAATCCACATGCCATCCCTGAAAACTGTTTAAGATAATGGTCACTAAGTTAATGGTAAACAACAGCCAGTCCCCAGCGCAAGCTCAGAGCAGTCCTGTGGATTTCTCCCTTTTTACCTGTGGCAATTTCTTCATTGTAGCTGCTCTTCTTCTGAAATACTCCAAGAAATCTGGACTGTGGACGGGCCAGGAGACAGCCGTGTTCATTGGGGACTACCTGAATGTGGCCAGGGAAGGCAAGCAGAGAAGTGCCTTTTGGATACACTTCCTGCACCAAGAAGAAAGCCTGGGAAGGTATGGACCTAGCAGGTTTTCTGAAACAAAGTGTTTATCAGTGCTGCTCATTTGTGAATAAGGATTAAAAACCCTCTGGTAAGATTTGCTGTAGCAAAGAATATTTAATGGCTTTCCCAAATGTGTTGGACATTTTGGGAGTCTTTACCACTACTCCATGTAACTCTACCTTTTGATTTCTAAGAAGGAAAAGCTGCTTCACCCTTGTCTTCTAACAGCTAATTGCAGGGTTCAGATCACTACTAGAACTGGCTTATGAATTATTATGGATGGAGAACAGTATTTTAATATGCCTGAGTCAGGTCTCCCTTCAGAGTTAAAGAGAGCTGAGTTTAAACATTCCAGAGTTATGAGACCCCCATCCCAGGATTTGATTGATAGTTTTTCACCTGTATGAGGCAGAAAATAAAAGAATACCACGCAGTTATAATCACAGCCATTTTAGATGGATCACCCGCAGGTGGATTTGCTTCTGACCAGTTCTGCCTTTGCAGCGATGTTTCTGTATCACAACATCCAGAACAAACACCGCTCCAGACACTTCTCCTTTTGTTTAGGTATGTGGGGAAGGAATATAAGGAGGAAAAAGGACTCCTCCATCACTTCAGTGATGTGGAGCGACAAATGACCGCCCAGTACTACGTGACAGAGTTCAACAAGAGGCTGTATGAGCAGAAGGTCCCTACCCAAATCTTTTATATCCCCTCTGCAGTGCTCCTGGTAAGACCCGTCTTGTAAGAAATGCCAAGGAAAGGCCTCTTGGGTCAATTACAGTAGCAGTGAGGCCGTCTCCTTTCAGATTCTGGAAGACAGAACTATCAAAGGGTGTGTGAGCGTGGAGCCCTACATCCTCGGGGAGTTTGTGAAGCTGTCCAACAACACCAAGGTAGTGAAGAACGAGTACAAAGCCACGGAGTACGGCCTGGCTTACGGCCACTTCTCTTACGAGTTCTCCAACGGAACGGACGTCGTCGTCGACCTTCAAGGTGTGTGTGACAGTGATGTTTATGCCTCTCACCCTCAGCTTCTAGCCCACAGGTATCTTTGGGCTGTTCATTTCATTAAAATCCTCACGTGCCTCATGGGGTTCTGCTTTCTCAGCGGTGGGTGGGAGCTGGGGGTCACTGAGGTGACGTGAACAGAGCAAGGGCTGTGCCAGGCAGAGAGTTCTGAGCCCTGTGGTAACTCAAAGGCTGTGGTGTTTGACATCAAGGTGTACCATTTCTTCCACAGGCTGGGTGACAGGTAATGGGAAAGGCCTCATCTACCTCACAGACCCCCAGATTCACTCCCTTGATAGCAAAGACGTCTCACGCTCTAACTTTGGGAAGAAAGGAATTTATTACTTTTTTAACGATCAACACGTGGAGTGCAACGAGATCTGCAGCTGCCTGTCTCTGACAAGGCCCTCGGTGGAGCTGCTGGCCTAGACTGGCACAGGTCAGTGCACAGAATGACCCCTGGGCTGGACGCTGTCTTGCCCTACACATCTCTGGGAGCAGCTCGCCCAGCAAGGCAGCGAGAAAAGCTGCCTTCGTTTCCCACTCCCCTCTTCACCCCCCGAGTGGGATCCCGCTGCCCCCCAGCGCTGGGATCGTTTCTGTGGGGAGATTTTTGTCCTTGAGAAAGGGAGCACGGCATCAAAGTTCCACAAAAGGATGGCTCCCCAACAGACTTGGCTTTAACAAAACCACCCCCTTTTGTCTCTGCGGCCAGCAGAGATTTTTTAGGCTTTTGTCCCCTCCTTTCAGCGATGCTATTGTTTTCTAGGTGATGTTTGTGCCGAGTTGTTTGGAAAGATGCCCTATCCCTGGGCCAACTGATTAGAACTAGGTGTAAAGAGGGAGAAGGAAGAGAAAAAAAAAATTAAATCTCTTTATTATGGTGCATAAACCTTCAGTCTTGGGGAGCTGCGCAGCTGCGCGGGGAGAAAAATGCATTCAAAAATATAATGCCAGTGTGAATAATCCTTTCCCGAGCGCTGCTCGCAGACTGCTCCAGCTTTGTCAGGTGAACTTGAACCGGGCCATCAGATTTGCGGCCGTTCCCATTGCACAGTGTCTGTCACCCCGGGGCATTCAGCATCTTGCCTGTTGTTAAGAGCCGGCAAACAATCCATCATTGAGCTGGGCAGTCGCCGGCTCACACAACAGTGAAATCGGCATGTGACGGGACACTCGGCCCCAGTGTCTCGCAGATTAAAGTGATACATGAAAACTCACGTGTTACTGGGAAGATTAAGCCCGTTATCTTGTTGTGCAGCCAATAAAGGCCGGCCTTGTCCTCGGCAGTGGGGAAATGCTGGCTTTAACTAAGTGACAAGCGCCGTGCTCACATAGCTCCGTGCTCCGGTCAGCGAGCGCCGGGCTCCGGAGGGCAAACAAAGCTAGTTAGCAAGGTCCCAGGAATTAATGGGCGGCAGAGATGCTGTGTTAAAGCCTCTCCGCAGAAGCTTTCCCTGCTCTAGAGAGACGATTAAAGCCAAAACAAAACCTCCTGGACAATCTCTGCACTACAAAGTGTCCTAATGCACTGCCAGCAGCCAGCCCCAGCCGTGTCTGCTCCGACAGCACACGCAGTTTTGGGACCCCGACCAGTCGTGCATCCTCCAGCCCCTTCATGCTCAAAGAAATAAAAAAAAATACTTAGACATGCTTCTGAATAAATCCATCCCTGTGAAATTTGAATGCTTTGCTTTCTTCCTGGTATTTCCACCTGGTCGCTTCTTCCTTTTGTTGGTTTTAGGAGACATTTTGCCACCTCAGGTAAAGTTGCAGCTACTCACAGGTAAAAGTTCTGGCCAAGGATCAGCTTGGATCCCATTCCCTGCTGAAACAGACACAGAATCATATTCTACTGCTCTTACTCTTTACAGAATTTGGCACAATTTCAGATGTTTCTGGCACTCTGTCTTCATCCGGGGCTTGGATATTGGAAATCACGGATTTACAACCTCATTGCCTGAAGAACTGGGACGCACACGTGGCTCCAAACACACAGAGTTTAAATTATTGTTTCATGTTTGTGGTACAAATAGGGGGTTATTGAGGAAACAAATAGTTGGCTCTGAGGATGGAGAATTTAATACTTTGGCTGTCAGTTTCATCTTAGAGCTACTGACAAAAGAAAAATTGCTGTTATTTCCTCTGATTTCAGAATAAAGTAATTTGAACTGAGAGATCGGGAATACTTTTTCCTTTTTAAATTAGAAATTGGAAGTGTCTATTGGAGATCCTGTGGTTTGAATTAAGCAACTTGCTAGCAAGATGCTTTTTGGCCTTGATTAATTGTAACGCTCTCCAAATTCCAACCTAACCACTCGGTACAACCATTGAGGGCCACTCTACAAAGCGAGTGGAGCTGTGTTGTGCTGGGACAGTGAAATGTGAGCTGTAGGGACCTGACACCTGAGGAAACATGAAACAGTTTTTCCTCTCGCCTGAACTCCAGGGCTTGAGTTCACACCTGTGTAAGTGCCGCTGTAAGTCAGGCACAGAACTGGCCTGCTTGTGACACTGGTGACACGCTTTCCTGTCCTTTGGGGAGGGTATTTGCCCTAAAGAGCTTTTTCCTCCTTCCCTTTCTGCAGGTATCCAGGTGAAAGGCAGAGTCTTGCTGGCTGCGTGTCGTGCTTGCCCATCCAAGTTAGTAAATTTGATATCCAGGCAACAAGCTGATGCAACCAAAGGCTGCTAACAGGTAGAATGATTTTCTCCCTCATTTGCTAGTAACTAATGACTCTATGGAGCACTTTGGGGGATTTTTTTTCTCAGAAAAGATGCAGTGGGGAAAGGGAGCCCCTCGGTTGTCCCAACAATACAGGGGCGAGCCAAGCTCCCCTCCCTCTGTGCCGCAGTATCCCGGGCCAGTCCGGCTGGGGCTGGCAGAGAGCGGGCACGGGGTGACCCCTCCAGCTGTGGGGCAGCCCCTGCACGGCCCGGCTGCCACAAAGCCGGCATCGGCTGCCCCCAGGGTTCGGGCACGGCTCCTTCGCCAAGCGCAGCAATTCGTGGGGAGTAAGGGGAAAGCCTCCCACCGGCAAGCGCAGAGCCGCAGCCCGTGCTGCCCCATCTCTTCTGCTTGGAAGAACACAGCAGCAGCAGCAGCAGCAGCTTCCTCGGCACCTCCTTCGCACTAAGCAGAAGCGGGATATTCGCAGCGAGGTGTCGGTACCTGCTGCTGTCACCTGCTGCCTCAGGGAAGCCCCGGCACACGGGTGCCTGCCCCAGCTCTGCGGGGAAGCCGGCGGCAGCGTGCTGCTCTCACCCCTCTCCCGGGAGTGACACACGCCACCCGCCTTTCTTCCACTTGGATGAAATCATCTCCCCTCTCCCCTGGCTGAGCGGGAGCAGATGGGGCTGTTGGCCCCTGCGGTCGCCCGCTGTCCTGTTCGTGTGAGCCCGCCGTGCCTCCAGCCCCCCCGCCGCCGGGCCTGCCCGCTGCTCCCTCCAAACAGAGTTTAATCCCACTCCCTAATCCCAAACTTCTCTGCCAAGCCGTTCTTAAGGCAGAGTGTATCTTCCATCAAGAGATGCCCCGTTATTAACGCAGGTTTAACGCAGGACGGGGCCCGCCGCAGGACCGGAGCGCCAGCAGCAGCGAGCCGGGTGCTCGGGTCCATAGAGGCGGGTCCGGCATCCCGGGGGTTCCCCGGGCGGCACAGGCAGCGCCCGGGGGAGCGGGATGAGGGCAGGAGCCCCCCCGGCAGGCAGCAGGTGCCTCTCCTCCCTCGGTAACAGCCCCGCGCAGCCCGAACTGTCGCGCCGGCTACCGGGGCTGCCGTCCCCTCCGAGCAGGACATCACGTTAATAGAGGTTGATTTGCAAACGGCGTCGCCCCCCCGGTGCCCCCCTTTGCCTGACTCCCGCTTTTCTGCTCAATGGCACAGATGCTGCTTTGTGCTGCCCAGGACCAGGCAGCTATTAGCAGCAAATCCAGCGAGGGAAATTAATGAAGGCGACTACTAATAAAAGACAGCTCAGGACAGCCCGACCAACTTGCTCCGAGCGGTAATTAACTTTTTTTAAAACTCATGAAGGTAAATATGCCATCAGCTTTGGGCCGGTCTCTCTGCTTTTTAATAAAAGGAGGAGGAGGGGAGGCGAAGGAGAGGGGATGGCTGGCTGTGTGTCACAGCCGCCCCAGCACCATCCGTGTTCCCTCCCGGCCGCTGCAAAGCGACCCTCCGAGGACTTCTTTTTTTTTTTTTTTTCCTGCCTCCAATCAGTTTTTAGCGGCTTGATTTTAAATCTGGCAGGAGTTCGGCCTCTCCTTAAACCTGAATTCGATGCGAGAGGTCACGGGGATGAGCAGGCTGCTAGGATTTTGCTGGACCTGCCCAGCTGTTGCAGAACGGCAGGTAGATGGCAGGATGTCCTTACATCCTTTTATCTTTTACATCGTCAGCTTGTCGGAGCAAGAGAGTCTGTCTTACACTTTAAACCACAAAGATTTCGCCTTGTAGTAAGGAGGACAACCTATATCAGGTTACAGAAAAGACCCCGCTGGGATTTCTGCTCGTGCCAGGGGATTGGCTGTGTAACAGATAATTGAGATCCTTTTTGCCCACGGGGAATGGGAACCGGGGCTACGTGGGCCAAATCCATACATAATACAGGAGCGGGGGGAAGCCCGACCTGAGGCACCTGAGTGCGGCTTTAGGAAAAGCGGCTTTAAAATGCGCCAGCCAGCTGAGAGCCGTGTCGGGAGGGCTCTTTAACGATGGCACTACTGGGACAGATTTATGCCTGCCCTGAAAGGCAGCGTGCGGCAGCCCTTGGGGTGCTGGTTCGGCTCCTCGTGGCCATTCTTATGCCAAGGAGGGCTGTAAACCCCCCTGGGGGCCTGCAGGCCGCCCCCCCAGCCCTGCCGGCGCAGAGGAGCTTTTATGCCAAAATACAATACACAGAAGGATCATAAACACGTGTTCTGGGGCAAGGGGCTGCCATGGAAACCACCCCCAGGTTCCTCACATCATCCGAGGAGGTGTTTGCCCATTTTGCACCTCCTGGGCCGCTTCCAGGTTGGCTGCGGTTGGCTCTGGGGACTCCCCGTCACCTCCAAAAGTCAGTCTTCTGAGGGGAAAAGGGCAATATATGAAAAAACTAAATGAAGGAGAGGAATAAACTCAAGGGGCAGGAAAGGGAAATAAACACTTGTGGTCACATTCAAACGAAAAATCAGATGAGGGTGGCTGGGTTAGGGGACAAATCCAGCCCGTCCAACCCAAGTTTTGCCGGCATGGTGCTGTCACTCCCCTCCCAGCCTTGCCGCCCTCAGGCCCATTTCCTCCGAGGGCATCTCCAGCCAAGGCCAGCCTCCCCCAGGGAACAGGGAAGGCTTGGCTGGCGTGGCTCCCACCCCAAGCCCCTCTCCAATCCCCCCCCGCTCCATCCGACGCGTCGTGTGCTTTTTCCCACGGTGGTTCCCGTTGCCGCGGCCCTAGCGGGACGGTGACGCTCCTGCCGGCAGGGTCTGTGCTCGGGATGGAGGGAAATCCCTCCAGGATGACGCACCTGGCGAGGGACAGCTGCGGGGAGCACCCTGGTGCTGAGCCACCCGGGATGTCCCTCCTGCGTCCCGCGTGGCTCCCGCACCGAGAGGGAAGCGCATCCCATCCATCCCGGCCTTCTTCTGAAGAGCCGAAGGGCACCTACTCAGCGCCTCTTAAAAGAGGGAGAGAAACCGGGAAGGACAATGAGGCCCGACCAGAAAAGACGGAGAGAGCACTCGGCTTCTCTTTGGCATTCCTGGAGTTTTGTCATTAAAAGGGGTCGTTAAAAGCGAGTGAGAGTGAAAAACCCGCTCCCCACGGGCTGCCCCACACACCGCCAGCGCCGTGAAAGGCTCCCTCTCGTTTTGTTCCTCCTGGCCCGTGGCAGATTTGGGGGAACACAGCTTCATCTTGCTGGCCACATCAAAGCAGTGATTATGCAAATGCCCCCACTTTTTTTTTTTTTTTTTTTTTTTTTCGGGAATTATTTATCACACAATAACCCCCTGCCAAGGGGGGAAACAATAGATCAGGCTAGATAGCACTGCTCGCCCGAGGCTGCGGGGCCGGGGGGACCCCCGCGCGGTTTATTGGCCTAACCTAATTTCACTAATTCTCTTTTCACACATTTTGGGGGTTTATTTCTTTCTCTCTCTTTCACCCCCTTCCTTTCGCGGGCGTCGCTCCGAGGGCCGGGTTTCACGCTCCCAGGGTCCGGAGGGCACCGGGCGGGATTCGCGTGCTGAGCGTTTTATTTAATTAATACACTCAGGCGCCTCCGCTGGTTTTTAATGATTTCCAAGTGTTTGTACCCAGAAGTCACAAAGTGCTCCCGGGAGCACGGGGACGATGATTGAAGGGCCTGGGCAGCCTCCAGCATCCCCCTCCAGGGTGACATCCCTGTGTGCTCTGCATGCTGAACCGAACCCCCTGGAATTGCCTGCGACCTGGACTTCATCGGACCCTCACAGAGAGGAAATTCTTCCTCTTTTAACCCAAGCTTTTTTTTTTTTTTTTTTTCCTCAGTAACATTTGTTTCCTGCTGCCTCCTTGGTGAAATCCGTCGGCCTGAAGTGTGATAGCTCTTTATCCATCCATCCATCCATCCTGCATTTGCTGTCAGCATCTTCTCTACTGAGAGCCAAAGGTAACTGATCAGTAAACTTCCACCGAACTTTCCCACCTCTCTCTCTCTCTCTCTCTCTCTCTCTCTCTAATGCTGGTTCCCAAAGAAAGAGTTGCCCGCGGGCCCAGTGACATCAGGCTGCACTGGTCCTTGGCTTCACCAGGTACAATTAAGGGCCCAATCCTGTAATTCCCAATCACTGGCACGTAAAGCAGAAAAAGCAGTAACCCCGAAGTTATGAAAATTAGAGCTTTTTATTTATATTTTATCACAAGGACAATCCCTTTGCTCTTCAGCCGTAAATACATACTAGAATAAACTCTGTAAATTATACAAAAAATACATATTTTCCATGAAATCTGTCTTTATAATAAATAAATGTGAACACGTGTGTGGCTGATCGCTGTAATGTTCCGTGTCTGTTGAGGTTTTCAGTCTGTTGATTTATTTTTAATCTCCTGAAAGAAGGGGGGAGTTCCTTGTCCCCTAAAGGTCGAAATAAATAATGTATGAGGAGATCCTTCCCCATTCCCCCCCTCCCGATTTTTTTTTCCCTTTTGATAGAGAGTTCAGCCTAAATTTTCACGCTTGCATTCAGCCCTCACAAAGCCTACAAATTATACAATGACTTCTAACCTGGACCCCTAACAAAACAATTTTCTTTTTTTTTTTTTTTTTTTA
>WEIU01014764.1:90874-111917 GCA_013389925.1 Aegithalos caudatus
TTTACGGGCCCGGCCAGGAAAGGGAGGGAGGGAGAGAGGGGGGGATCCCCTTCAACCCCTGCTCATTCCCGCGAGGGCTTCGCCTTCTGGGGCCACTTGGTGCTGTGGTGAAGGTGCGTAGTTCCGTGCATGGCTTGCGGGCGTGTGGCTGCTCCCTTTGCATCAGGCCAAACCCCAACCGGGGGACAGCCCTGCGCTCCCGGCATCTCGGTGCCGTCAAATACGATTCGCAGGCTGGAGGAGACTTCATAAAAAAAAGCCCAAACACCAGCTTGTCGGTTCACCAGGAAAACCTTCGTTCCTTTCACCCCTCTTCCCTTCCAGCAGCCCCTCAGTGGCAGAGCCCGGTGACGTGCCCGTGGAGTCGGCAGGCTGGCTTTGCTCCACAGACCCCTCGGGGACACCTTCCACTAGCCCAGATTGCTCCAAGCCCCGTGCAGCCTGGCGCTAGAAGCTTCCAGGCATAGGGCATCCATGGCTTCTCTGGGCAACCTGTGCCAGCGCCTCCCCACCCTTCAGTGGGGGGGGAAGAATTTCTTTCAATATCCCATCTAACCCTGCCCTCTGTCAGTGTGAAGCTGTCCCCTCTTGCCTGTCACTCCAGGCCCTTGTCAAAGAAATGCCACTGAGAACATACAAAACTGAAACCCTGGTACACTCTCCTCTCCCTATGGAAACACCATCCGCAAGGCACTTTGGGGGACTTGGGCTTTGAGACAGAATTTTATTTGCAACTGCTAGAGAAGCCCAAAATAGACAAAAGAGCTGAAACCTCTGCAGAAATCGTGTTCAGCACACCACAAACTCACACCCAGTCCCTCGCCCTTGCTGCCCTTTGGACTTATGGCCTTTGGGAGTGACTGGTGCCTCAGTGGGTGACTCTGTGAAACAGAGTAATACTCCCCTGTCCTCCTTGTGAAAAACGGGAGGCTCACAGGTCCCCTTGGCGTCCCAGGAGAGTGATGTAAAAGGACCTAATTTCTTTTTCAGCATCTGAAGAGGCAAAGCAAGAGTACCCTTGTGACAGGGCCAGCCCATCCCTCTGTCACCACCGCACTTGTCGAGGTTTCTGCGCTTCCATTGCTGATGCAAAGCCACGGAGAGGTGAGGCAGAGGTAGCGCCGTGGGTACATAACCCATTGTGGTGCCTTTCTGGGGTTCAGTCCAATTCCTGCTGCCAGCCCCTGTCATGCAGAGTTTTTTTCTGTAGGGCTGAGCACGAGGTGACCGAGGACAGGTCGGCTACCAAGTCCTCACAGCTCCCGGTAGGCGCCTGTGTGGTCTGTGGGCAGAGCGAGCTGCTCGGCCGGCTGAGTGCTGGGGAGAGGAGGTGGTGGGGGGAGAGGGAGTGGGATCAGCAGCCAGGAATGCTGCTGCCACTGCCCACCACCTGAACTGTCCTCCAAGGGTCAAACTGTTCAACTTCAGCCCCTTTGCCAGACTCAATCCTACTTTAGGGGAACAAAAGCCCAAAGTAGGCAACGATCAAGAAATGGGAGCACAATGATTTAAGCGTATCACACAGCCCAGAAATAAAGGACGCTGAGCTCGTGTGGGGGAGAGGGGGAGACCTTCAGAAGGGCTTTGTTTGCTGTAAGAAGATTGAACTCTGAGGCGACCCAATAGCCCTAAAAGTTTAGGGTCTGTGTTGCTGAGAGACCTTTGGGCACAGCCCATCCACACGTCGACCTCACAAGTTGAGAACCGGCCCTAATGGCCAGCCTGCCTTAGGTGAACGGGGGCACGACACCCCAGGAAACGTGGGGACAAAGCTGTGGGGACAGGGTGGCCTGACCCCTCCCAGCTCTGTCCCCCTCATACCCCGCAGCCTGCAGTGTCCTAAGGGTTTGGGGTCCTGGGGTGCCCCGAATCCTGTGGTGCTCCTGGCTCTGGGCAGCACCTACAAACCCTGAGAGTGGAGTGGCTCTGCTCTTAAATGGGGAGTGAGAGTACATCCCCACACAGCAAGAGTACTGGGGTGCTCCGCAGAGGGAAGAAATCAAAAGTGCTGGGGTGCGTACCCCCCACGTCCTGATCCGGGTCCTTCCCGAGCACCCCGTGTTTGCTGCAGCAAGAAGCGCCACCGGGAGGGGTGAGATGAGGCCTGCCCCCCGACTCCCAAGCTGTATTAGCACATTTAGGGTTTGTTCTGCGATGGAGGCCAGGAGGGGTCCCCCCCATAAGCGCTGTCCCGGCATCCTTCCCTGGCTCCCCCCACCCTGGCCCTCATCGGGGGCCGATTGTTCCCGGCAGATTTGCATGGCAGGTGCAGGCCTGCGGAGCGATTTCGCAGTCCTGGCCCCCCCCTCCCCCGCCAAGAGGGTTTTGCCTCCCCCCCCTTGTGAAAAAAGGCTGCCGGTGCCTTCCTTTCCCATGAAGAAGAGAAGAAGCTTGAGGATCGCGTGAACACGCTTCAGTTTTCTTATTCTTTTCTATAGATGTGGGGAAAAGAACAGCCGATTGTGTGAAAAACCCAGTGCCTGCAAAAAGGGACATTGGCCATCCAGGCGAAGGTGCGCGAGGGAGAGCACTAATCGCTGAACCAGGAGACAAATACGATTACCAGCTCCGAGCCTTGAGTCAGAAAGTCTCATAGACTTTAAGATGTTAATCCCCAACATAATCCTTCCTTTGGCGTGTAGGAATAGTGCAGCCACAAGAGTTGTTTTGTTATTTATATTGGCGTTTAATAAAACTCAGCCAGTGGTGAATGGGCTGCCCACTCTCCAATGGTAATTAATTCCCTATTTCAGTGACCCAATTGTGCTGGGATAGAGCAGTGGGACAGTCCCACTGCCCCAACCCGCCTTTGTGCAGCTACACGGCTCTCGTGCTTCAACAGCTATGGAAACTCATTCTTTTGATGTCATTCAATGAGTTTTCCTTGGGCATCTTCTAAACTTCAAGGACCCTTTTCTTTCTCGAACGCCTGAAAAGCAGGACTAGCTTGACCACCTCTGTAGAATTTAATGGTTTGGTGAAAGAGCCTTTTGCGGGGTGGGGGGGGTGTGTGCAAGGAAAGAGAGAAAGAAAATTTGGCAGGCTGGCTATCAAACAGGGGGATATCCAAACTCGGGTGTGCCGAGCTCACTCGGCTCCTAATTTATACAGGTCTAAAAAGCCACTCTGCCTTACTCAAAATACTCAGGGGTTTGTCTTAGTCAAAGCATTTCTAGAAGGGATTTGCCTGCAGGCAATAACTCTGTTTTACTGACACAAATGGTGTTTCAAGAAAGAATTTCCATCCAGAAAAGGGAAAACGTGGATATCTTTGCCCAGAAGGGGAAGAATACAAGATACCTGGAATAGGTTATTGGTCTAAAGTGTGTCTACAGGTTTATACTTTTTGACTGTGTGCTGAGGTGGCTGAAAGCAAACACGTGAAGAACATGGAGTTATCCTGCAGAGCCGCCCTGGTCCAGGCAGCCTCTTCTATGTCTTTATACACACTTCCAAAAAAAAAAAAAAAAACCCTTCGCAAGTCACAAACAATTCAGGATTCAACTAAGAAAACACAGAGTGAACCATATGGCCGGGGTGGCTCGAATTGGCTGCATTTTCCCTCAGACAAAGAAGGGATTGAGAGTTGAAGGAAAGGAGAAAAAAACCCAACTTTCCGGCTGATGAAGCTGTTGTCTGGAGGCAATGATCCCAAATCTCAAGGCTTTATTCCAGGCTCCGACTGAGACGTGATATGTCATATGATTAGCATCTTTCATATTTACAAGAGTAGTGCGGGCTGCCAGTCTTTAGAGAAAGGCGAGAGAAAGAAGGGGCATATGCTGAAATGGATTTAGCATTTGAAAGAGAGAAAAGAGAGCGGATAAATACACTTAAACGAGGATTTAGTTTTACTCCCGTTGAGTTCTAATGGCTTGTTGATTGAGATTTTAGGGAGCCGGGACAGAGGTGTCAGCAGTAATTTAAAGGCGCTATTCAGCCCTCCCCCGGCGGAAGGAGCCGGCGCTGCCCCCTCAGGGCGGAGCGGTGCTGCGGTCCCAGCGGCCGGCTGGCGAGAGGGGCGCATCACGGCCGTGNGGGAAAATTGGGAAAGCAGAGGGGGAACTCGTGCTGTGTGGGGCACCTGTCAGAAAAGGGGTGAGACAACCACTGCAGCGCTGCTCACTGGCACCGTCCAGCCTCGCCTGGAACGCTTGAAAGCATGGAGCAGCCACAGCTCCTCTGGGCAACCCGTGCCAGTGCCTCACCACCCTCCCATAGAAGATTTATCCCTAATATCCCAGGTAAACCCATCCTCTGGCATTTGAAGACATTCCCACTTGTCCTGTCAATCCATGCCCTTGTGACAAGCCTCTCTCTGGGCCTCTGGGAGCCCTTGTAGGCCCCGGATTTTCCCAAGAGCTGTGGAAGGGCCTTTTGATTGTTAGAGCCAAGCTCCTTCCTGGATGTGACCTACCTGTAAACATGGAAGGTGACAGGACTGTTCTAAAATACCGTGGTGTTTAATCTGAAGAACAAATAAATACTGCTACCATCCTTAACTACACTGTAAGCATAAAAGGACTTCACTCCTCAAGCAGATAAAGTCACTCTATTTATGGTTATCAACCAAATAAAGTAAGTCACTTTAATAATTGTTAGTAATATAACCACAAGGTCAAACAGAAGTGTCAGTGCAATGAGATCCAAACAAAAATACCCCCCATTAAATAAATAATAGATTAAAAACTACCAGAGCTACTGTTATAGACAAGCAGTTAATATTTTGTTCATAAAATCAATACATATCTTATTTTTCCTTTTTCTTACTCTGTTGTTCTTCCTCCCAGTTTTCCAAGTAAGACTTGAGAATGCCATTGAGCTGCTGCTCACACTGGCTTGCATGTTGTAAGCCATTTTCCCGTCCTAAAACCAGCAATAAACAGGATAATTACATCTCTCTCCACAGCATCCATCATGGAACCTGCCCCCAGCAATGCCAACATCTCTTTCCCCAAGAGTATTGAGTGGCTGTGATATTTCTGCTTGGAAAATGGCTCTTCAGAGTTCAGTCACTAACAAGATGCTTCCTTTGATGTCAGCCAAGCAGGTAAAGTTCCGTTACCAGATTAAAAAACCCCTTGGAGTATAAAAGGAGTTTGCAGGTAAAACTGCAAATGCACAGCTTGTGCATTCGTGCATTTTCTTGCAATATATTCAGTTTTCTATGTAACAACAAAAATTGGAGTGTATAGGTAATGAATATAGTGGTTGTTCTAGTGCACATACCATAGATTTTATACATTATTATACCGTATATAACACTATAAGGTGTATTATACATAGTCTAATTAAAGAAAAGGAGGCGCACAGTTTCAAAAACCCCAGCAAATAAACTCTTACCTTTGCAGTGGTGAATTACTCTTGCCCACAGCCTGTTCCTGCTCAGGCAGGGCAGACTTCCCACAATCAGCAGGTGCCTCTTTGCCCTGGTTAGTGCCACGTTCATCCTCTTCTCCGAGTCTATGAAGCCAAAGTGCCTCGTCCTGACACACGACAGGACAATGATTTCCCTCTCGGCGCCTTGGAACGCGTCCACTGTGGACACCTGGACAGCCTTGACTTCAAAAGCCTCCGAGTGAACCCCACTGAGCAAATTCTGGATCTATGGGCAAAGAAGCAGGGAAGGGGGATGAGTTTGGCCACTCGGTGTACAAGCACACTTTAAGAAAGCGGCTTTATTGATTTTTGTTATTGATTTATGATACAAACCTTATACATTTGTGATTTATAAAGGGTGATCACACCAATAGCAGCTCCTTCTATTCCACTTGCAATCAGGGACTGGATGAGCTTGACTGTAAAATGAGCTTCTGCCATGTTATAAAAGCTGTTGTCTCTTTCGATCTGGGAAAAGGGGAGAAATTTCCCAAATTAGTTCTCACCAACAATGCAAAAAGAAAAGGACTGTAGGAAACCCCCCAATATTGATTTTTTATACAGGAAGTATACACAAGAAGTGCTGAGGAGCTTACTTGCTCCACGCCATGGACGCTATAAAAGCAGAGTGTTGGAAGCCATTCCAATAAAGGAGTCCTGTCCTCCTCAGAAATCCCATCGAGGAGGTTCCCGTCGTAGAACAGCTCGTTGGTGATGGCACTGAGGGCAGGGTGACAGCGGTACTGTGTCCGGAGGAGAACTGGGCTGTGTCCCTAAAGAATGACAGAGGAATCAGGACTGGGAACAGTTCACGTGCATGGGAGCTCAGAACCCCATCTAGGGGAAGGTGTCCCTGTCTAAGGCTGGAGGTTGGATTTGGTGATCTTGGAGCTCCCTTCCAACCCAAACCATTCTGTGATTTTATGATGTTTTGCAATGCTGAAACCCTGATCCTCTGCCAGAATTCCCCTTCAGGAGACCTACAATTCCGCTCTCCACCTTTTCCAAAGGTGTGTTTAGCAGCACCTACCATTAGGCAGAGCCGGTCAAAGAGAGTCTGCTCCAATCCCTGCTCGTGAACACTCTCAGACCCTTGAATTGTTGGTGGCAGTTGCTTGGGGTCTCCAACAAGGACAAGCTTTTCACACTGAAACCTAAACAAGAATGTGGAAAAACCAAGCAAAGCGTTCTAAAAAGGATGTAAAAGCCATGTTCATAACAGAAGCGTGTGCTGTGTTTCTGCATCACGCTGCTCCCCAGCAGCCTCCCCTCGCCACCCCAGTTTGACAACACCTAAGGACAGGCCTCAGCTTAAAATCTCTCATCCCCTCTGTAGGGCGAGACCTCGGGCCCACGTGCTCACAAAGGCGTGGAGTTGGGCCCCTCCAGGAGCCTGTGTCCCTGTGAGGCCCCACGGGAAGGCTGTACCTGGCAATGGGGAGGAGAGAAGCAGGTTCAGTCATCTGGCTGCACTCATCCAGCATCACCACGGGGAACCTGAGCGCGTTCAGGCAAGGGAAAGGGCAGGCAGCACACGTCACTCCAACCACTTTCACCTTCCGTGAGCGAGGAGAGAACGGGCAGGCAACAAGTGAGGGTCATTTCATAGTTAATCCCTGTGCAGCACATAACTGTAGCAGGAGAATACACCTAAATTTATTTTCAGAAACAGGACACTAAGCCGTACCTAATTAGGTGGAACCAAACCTAACATTTACTTTGTATTTCAAAACCAGGAGCTTGGCAGGTGTGAAGGGGAGGTTCCCAGTTTCCCCATGCTGGGCCCTGTGGACATGACACAGCAAATCCCTGCTTTCCCACCCCATCTCTTTGACTGTACCTGTTGCAGAATAGTTTTATTGGTCCCCAGTTTATGCTGCTCAATGCTCTTCCTGACATACATTTTTTCAGCTGGAGTCAAATCTTCTTTCATGAGAGCAAGCAGCTCTTTCAGCTGCTCGTTTTCATTTCCTGAGCCTGCATGTAAACTTCAAAGAAGTGAGGTACATTACAGTAACTGAAAATAGCAGTACTTGGAAAAATAACCCTACTTTATACATAACAGTACAATTTACAACAAGGTATTAACCCACCCCAAATTGCTTCAGATCCCTCAAAGAGGTTTCTTACCTATGGGGAAGAATTGCTTTTGTGATTTTCCTAATGCTTCCCACTCGTATAAAATCCTCAAATCCAAGATCGAGCAGGCTTGAAAGAAAAAGAGATGATAAACATTACAGAAGTGGAAAAAAGAAATACCAAAAGCTTTAGAAGTGGTTTCAAAAGACACATCAGAACCCTGAGGAACACAAACTTTGGTGATTAATGAGACAAAGTACCTCAGTAATTCAGGAAAACCAAAATAAACTACCTGATATTGATTTGCCTCAAAAATGTTTAATGCCTTGATGATTCCCCTCTCATAGTCTTCCATATGTATCTTCCCTTCCTTTTTCTTTCCAAACCTTATTTCTTGCTAACTTCATTTTCACAATCTGATTCTCTCTGCTCCTCCTTCCCCTACTGCCACATCCCAAAGATTCCTGAGCAGTATTACTTTGTCACGATGGATTTTAACAGTAAATTTGATGAGAGCAGAGCCTAAACATGTTTCATGTAGCTATTTTAACTGTGCAAAAGAGGTGAAATTAAAGCCTGTGTGTGGCACTTTTCAGGGAGAGAAATCATCTTTTTGACATGTTTTACAGGAAATACCAACAGAATTATCACTACAATATAAGTGCATTGCTGGTTTTGGGAAGTCTCAGTAACCCACCCCAGCAGTATCCTGTCCACAGCAACGTTGGTGGAAGAAGCAATGAGAACTTTCCATGGAGTTGCCCTTGGACCCTCTGTAGCTTCACTGCTTTCAAAGAGCTGCACGAGGAACAAGATCACCACAGACAGCAAGTAGCTCTTGCCAGCTCCAAAAACACCTGGAATTTTGACAGAAAAAGCCCAAGTTACAGGTGAGTATTTCCTAGAAAGTTTGAATCAATTGCTTTAACTTCAGTTATGCTGTGATTCCTCTAAAAACATTGCATGGCTTGCTTCACCAGCTCCCAGTATCCAGGGGCAATCTTACATTTACAAACCAAAGCTAATACATGATAAAAAGTGGTTTTAATGTGAAAAGAAAGAAGCAGAAGACACTGAATAACTCTGATTTTGTGTACAGATATTTCTAGGCAAAATATCTATGCTTCAGTGAAATCCTGCAAAAAGCAGAATGAAAATTTAAGGGGCAAAAGCTCTGTGCTGACAGAAGGGATCTGTTAGTGTTCCAGTCCTTATCCAAGGGCCTGATTCTGGCATTTCATACTAATGGCATTTCAAATGAATCAACCTTTTTGCAAGGACAGACATAATAGCAGCAAATGTGACAATTCTTGGCTGTGTACCACGTATGATTGTGATGGGGAAGCTCTGATGTTCTTCCCCTGGTCCCGGGTTTTCACAGGAGGTCATCATCCGAGCTATGTGAATCAGCGATGCTGCTTGGTCTGGGTTCAGGGAGAACCTTTGGATCATCTCTTCAGCCACTGCCATTGCCACCTCAGAGCTCACTGGGCCAGACATCACTGAGCATTTCAGCCTCATGGCAGGTGGAGTAAATTTCCTTCTGTTGACTCTTTTTGTAGCATTTTCAGAATTAAAATTCCTAAGAAAAGAAAAAAATAGCCAAAAATCATGATATGGTACTGTTTATATCTCCTGGTTCTGATATTCCTACACTGCACTGCTGCTGCTTTATCACCTGCTCACAGTACCACAGAACAGTCACTCACATTTTCAGGAGATATGGGATCAGTGGCAACGTGGATGGACTGAAGTGCTCCTCCATGTTCCTTAAGGATGCCAGCTCACTGCTGGCATTGCAAACCAGCAAGGCGTGAACACACACTGCAAAGGCCACAGAAAAACAAAACAAGAAAGAAATTAAATTAGCAGAAATTTCAAATCAGCTAAATAAATTAATTATAAATCACAAAACGCCAGAAGAGTAATTGACTGATTTTGTCTTTTTCATTTACAAAGCAAAACAACCCCAAAGCTTTAACTCAATTCAACAGCAAAACCAAGAAACTTTTGCAGAATCACAGACTTAGTACATGGCTTCTTATATAAATATAAATTTTTCAGTCAGTTGTTTGAGGTTTCTGTACTTTGTAAAGACATATTCCTTTTACTTACACTCTGATGGTCAACTTGCATTGTATATCATAATATATGATTTACTACTTCCTTTGTATTATTCTCATTTCTTCCTCACCCATTTGGAATTTGCCAGCTACTTTGCAGGTTTAATTGCGTTAATTACTGTATTCAAATTATATATTCAAGCATACAAAGAAAAAAGCCCAGAGTGAATTAAATCATGTACGATATTTGAGAAATTCTAAAGTCATCCTTCACTGCTGGCTGGATGTTTCCCCAGCTGTTCCCCACGGTTCTGAATGATTTGCAGTGGAACTCACTGTTTGATCTCCAGTTGGAGGGACTGTAGCCTTTCAGCGGCAGCAGTTCTATTTCATTGTTGGAGGATGGTCCAAAGAAAGCACTGCTGGCAATGAAAGTATCGATGGGATCAAAGTTCAGAGTCTTGGAAACAACCCAGATGTCATCTGCCCAAAAAAATACAGAGTCCTCATAAGCTCCTCCTACTGCCACCTTTTAAATCTGATGGTTAGTGTGTGCTCACCTTTGCTGTAGAGAGAAGAGTGCTCCTTTCTGCTTAGTTTCAGGTATAATTTGGGTTTGGAGTCACCATCAAAGCTGGCAGGAGTATTGATAAATTTCTTGAACTTACTGTACCGCTGTGTTGAAATTTCAAAGGCTTTCCTGGGAAATTGTGATTAAAAAAAAAAAAAAGTATGTAAACAACTGGTGCATTTTGGATTTGGCACCAAAAATAAGAGACCTCCACAAATTGAACCAAGTGGGTGTACATCATCCTACATTAGGAAGCTAACTCCTTCATATTCAGCCACAATTAAATTGTTTGCTCGACAGTTAAACAGCACAGAATAGCCTTTGGGATGACTTCTGGCATTAAAATTAGAATCCTGAAGAGAATAAATCAAATTCTCCTACTGAAGATTAAATGATTCAAGTGCAACAGTTGTAACATCAAGCAATTGATCAAGTTGCTGGTCAGCAATTTTGATTCTTGCTAAAAAGAAAAACCACTGCTCTAAATATTTTTCCTTCACTAATTTAGCTCTTGCATTTCTTTACAGAAAGACATCTTTACTCTTTAAATATAGAGACAACGTATTGAATCCTGTTGAAGTCCTGAGCTACTGGAATATTTATAAACCTGGAATTCTCCCAGCACTTGAGAGATGTGCACAGCATTTCAGGATACCTCACCACAAGCTGGCATTCCTCATAGACAGCAACCTTTTGGCTCCTGAGGTATGTCCCAATGCTTTTTGTGTCGTGGAGCACTGCGCTCGGTCTGGATTTGGTCTGTGTGGGGTTCACATCTTCAATCCACTTGAAAAAGGAACACTGCTCAGCTTTTGGGGCATCACAGGCGTAGAACAAACGACCCTGCAAGGGAAGGGAGGGGGGAAAAAAGTCCATCAGCACTAAAACAAGCAAGAAAAGAGAGGAAGCAATGGGAACTTTCCCCCCAAAAGTGTGAAAACACGAGGAATAAACAGCACCTTGTTTTGACCTTCTTTTTTCACCATCACCAGCTTAGCAGGGAGCATGTGGCTGCAGAGTGGAGCACAGGCTCCTTGGCTCTGGCTTTGGCCATCTCTCAGTGCAGTGTAACACGATATATCCACCTTGGAGAGGGCGTTGTGCAGTCTCTGTGCCAGCTCAAACAGCATTATGTTCAGTTGCTCTTGGTAGGGAAAGGAGAGCAACACAACCATCAGCGCAGCCTCAAAACGCTTACACAGGCACACAACATTCAAATTTTCATGGGAAGATTTCTATCCCAAACCTTAGTACTTAATCTGAATCCTAAAAGAAACTATGTGACCTGCAAAACCCACTTATTCTAGGGAAAAAAAAAAAAAAAGGCTTAGGAATCTTAAGACTGGAAAACAGCCCTGCAGTTACATAGCTGAGGAGAAGTGTACCATCTTCTTAGTTTGTCTTTGCAATTTTGGGTATAGACTGAATATATTTCAGTATGTATGTATAAAAAATGAAATGCACCCTGTTGTTTTAACAAGGCAATGTTTAAAATGACAGCATTTCAGAGAGCAGAGACTTACCTGTGAGAGCAGCTTTAAAAACCTGTTTGTAGTGAATGTGAGACTGAAACTCAGCTGGGATGGAAATCTTTCTTTTAGGAAGACTGGCTTGTTTCACTTTATCCACAGGAGGAAAAGACAACTCAGAAATTGTTATGTCCTAAAAAGGCCCAGGGAAAGAGACCATTAAAAACTGTAAGAGCTTGAATGAGATAGATTTTGCAGATTTGTAAAAATACATATCCTTAGAGCTTGGGCTGCCAGTTAGGATGCACTACGAGGTTAAAATCTGCCCCTTGCCAAACAACCTGCATTTATAATAACACAGATAATACTTCCAAAGGCTACAGAGTAAATTATGTAGTTCAAAATCATCTTCTTCAACACAGGCATGGGGACTGAGCACACACCTCCCATTTTTATCACCATTTTTGCACAGAAATAAATTAATCATTTGCACAGACCTACATTAATTAAGTCTTCATAAGGTTTTTAAGTTTAGTATATATGGATTTTACATGTATATATATATATAAAAACAAACATTATGTGTATACCAGTGTATATATGAAATATATTAGTTATTTCCTTACCTCTACTTCACAAAAATTACTGTAGTGGACAGTTTTAAAGAACTAATTTTTTTTTTTAAAAAAAGAGAATGAGTTAACATTTTCTTTGACTCTTAAAACCATTTGACAGCTTTAAAAACCTGACTTGTTGTGGTTGGTTGAGAGTTTCCCCCCAATTTACTCCATTTGTCTCCTGGTCACAAACAGCTGGGCTAAATTTTTAGGTGCTTATTCAGTGCCATAACTTGACTTCTATAGAATTAAAACTGAAGGAATCTATAATATTTTGAAGTCAAAGACTATGCCTTGAAGGAAAAATAGGCATTCATTAAAATGGGGCTGATACCACAATTAAGAAAAGCCCTTTGTGCACGAAACTTCTCACCAATCACAGCTGTCAAAACAGCCCAGCAGCTTTTCTTTCACTCTCCTGCCGTGAACATTCAGATTAAAAATCCAGATCTGGCACTGCGTGTGCCAAGGAATTACCTTTACAAAGGATTAGTCACGGCACTTAAAAAATACGTCTTTTTTGTGCCACTATGTGGGTAGAAACATTTGATCCCCTCACACCGATACCATCCCGCAGGGAATCAGATGGGCACGATGCCTTTGGCCAGAGGAGCGTGTTTGTCAGCGACAGCGGTGTTTGCTGGCACACTTACACACCTGGCCCTCTCCCGTTCCGAGGTGGCAGCTCAGGTGACTCAACACCTTCTGTGTGGCCGCAGCCAAAGGTGTCTGCCCCAAGTGCAGGGAAAGCAGCTTCCCCTCTGAAAGCAGAGCCGGGTGGCTGCTGTCGGCAGCCCTGGGGCGTTCCCCGGGCCAGCTCCTGGCTGAGCCGGGGGCGCTGGGATCCAGGGCTCTGCCCTCTCCCGTGTCAGCCGGCGCCATTCCGAGGACGCTCCGAGCACAGGTGTCATCGCTCTCTTCCCCGTGGGCGCTGCTTGCAGGGATCGCATCGCTCTGAGCGCCGCTTTGGTACTTCAGCCACTTGCTTTGTCTCTGTCGGGCACGCACGTCAGGCAGCGCTGCCGCCACAGAGCCCCTTTGTCCGGCCTCCCCAAACACCGAGGTGTCGTCATTCCTGTCCTCGGGGCTCCTAGGAAATGCCACTGGCTCGCTGCACAAAGTGTTTCCTGAAGAGCCCCAGGACTGCCGGAGCCCCCTGCTCTCAGCGGGGGAAAACACCTCAGGAATCCCGTCAGGAATCTCGTCGGTGGCGGGAAGGGTGACAAACGGAATGGGTGCTTTCATCCTGGGCTTGCACCGTGGCAGGCTGCATTCCTCTGGACAGCTGGGCTTCTCCTGAGCTGTGGGGCAAAGAGAGCTAACAGGGACTGCCAGCACGTAGGGATGGCACTGCCAGCACCTGGGGATGGCACTGCCAGCACCTAGGGATGGCACTGCCAGCACCTGGGGATGGCACTGCAGATGGACACAAGGGAAGGAATTCTGAGTCCTTCCCTTCACATCCTGCCTTCTAACCGGGGAGTGCCCTGGATTGTTCACGTGCGGGACTACACTAAATGATGGATTTTGTGTGATTCTTTTAATTAGTTTTAACTCTTTGAGATTTCCATATTCAGAACAGGTGATGTAGCCACTCTGCTTGTGTAAAAGGCCATTATTTAAACATGGTTGTGTTTTGGGGGTCATTAATTTGATGTCACTGACAGCTGCCAACTAGAAAACACCCAGCTTAATGTTTGCTGCTTTTTCTAAAAGATAACCCACAAACCTATGAATTAATATTAAACAATGCAGAAAAATAAGCTCTTAGTACCAACAAGCATCCTTTTGGCTATAGTGACAGTTACAGATAGGTGTCAAATGGGAGAGGGTTGGAGGACAGCTGAATATGGAAGAAAACTAAAAGCAGGTAAACAAATAAAACATAGGTATCATTTAGAAGCTTAGCTTACAGCCTTTTTGCCCCCAGACTAGAAGTTGATTTTTCTTTATAAAACTGAATCCCTCTACTAAAGTCTCTTTCAGGAGAATATAATTGGCAGAGTAACTGCCTATGATAGCCCAATTCAATGTGTTTCAAGAATCTACAGAGGTTTTTTCAGCTAAAACACTGTGAGGTGCCAGTATAAAACTGTAAATTCTTACTGAAAAAACAATCCAGGAGTCCTGGTTCACTTGGTAAGATCCCACATGTCAGGGGCTCACGGATGTCTCCAATAGTCTCACTTCCCCAAGGCAGAGAAATTGTGGAGTCTGGATCAAGTGGGGAAGTCGGTTCTGATGGAATCTACAGGTGAAGAATTAACACTGCAGGTGACTGACTGACAAAAGCCCTGACCACAGCTCTTTTATCAGTATTCTCTCTCTCATCATTCTAAACAATTGAAACGCCCCTCAGAATTGAGACAGAACAGCTTCAAAGGCAAGGAACTGCCACGAACACGCAGGAAATAAAGCCCAAAGTGTCTGCAAGGGACAGCCAACCCCACCTTGGCAGGCTCCCAGGCAGTCCAGTGTGCTTGTCTCAGGTCAGAGGGCGAGCGTGACATCGTCCACGGCACCTCCGGACACGCATCCAGCGCCAGTGCTGGAAAAACACGCGCAACGCTGAGGGCATGCACACACGGTGAGGCCCATGGCTGCCCTTCTCCTTGTACTTCACTTACGGGACTCCTTTAGTCCTGGCTCTGCAGTAACATCAGGCTTCAATTGAAAATTCCCTTCTCTGATAGTGTCAACATCATCCTTGTGAAGGCTCCTGGAACCTGGAGACTTGATTTTAAAAAAGCATAAGCAAAAACTTGGTAGAAATTGAACTGCTTGTCTTCTGTTTCACAAAGTGCAACTGATCAAAGGAGCAGAAAACAACCAAGTCACGAACTACAAAGTTCTATGACAAAGGTAAGCAAAAATAATTGATTTCAATGTGATTGTAGCAGTTTAAAAGTGAACTGTCTTCTATCCTAAATTGATGGGATACTTTCTTGCACTAAGGTTAGTAAGGATAACTGTTCAAAGAAATGTTTTACCTGTCTGAAGTCATAAAGGTGATAATTCCTTGAAAAGAGGGGTGAGAGAAATGTCTCAGCTGCCAAGTCCTTGCTCTCTGGGTGCTGGGAGCAGGGAGCTCTCACCATGACCTCACTAGCTGCTGATCCTTTCACTTGGTGCCCTTGGAAGGCAACAGGCTACACAATGCATCGCAATTATCATTAACAGGAAGCAAAAACTGCTCTGCAACTATCTACAGTCAATACAGGGACTTTTTACAAGTGCAACAAAAATAATCTGTTGATGCTGCAGAAGAGCAACAAAAAAATCTGGGGTGTTTTGGTTTGTTTTTTTCCCTTATAATTTGAGTTTAAAACTCTCCTGGAAAACTTCCCGCAGCGAAGTGTACTAAAAGTTATGAGAACTGGTTAAAATTTTACTAGGACTTAGGGTAATACATTCCAATTAGCAAACCATTTAACTGAAATTGAGGAGACACTGTTAATTATACTTCAGTTCCACAGGAATGGTACCTTTGGTTGCCAGTCAGGTGTGCCAGGGTCTCTCTGGGCTGCTGCTGGTACAATCTTTGCCTCTGTCTTCTGAAATAAACTGTCCACACAGTTGGGCTGCATAGGAAAGTATTAAAACCCGATTAGTCTAACAATTTAACAGCCATTTACAGCGAAAATTTAGGCTGAGAAATGTCTTATATATCTACAAAGGAAGCCTTTTCAGTTACAGCCTTTTTATTTGGAAGCCAGGGCCATCCATGACAGGATAAGAAACTATGCTTGCTTTTCAAACAGAATGGGAAAAAGGGAAGGATTTCTAAAATATTTCTTTAAGCTTTAGATGGACTGAAAAAGAAAAAAGGCTGTCAATAGCACTGGATAAAAATCAATGTGAATTCTCAAACACAGTTTTCCCAGTGTATTTCAGCCCAAATGCTAAAATTCCAAGGAAAGCCATGGATTTAAAAAGATAGTGAAAAATAAAAAAAGGTGATAAAAGATGGGGTAGGGAAGGAGAAGCACCAGACATATCAATGCGATACTAAACATTACTAAATACTGCAATTTTCATTAAGTCTCTTGTCATACATGAGGCCTCCTGAATATTGTCAAGATGACATCCTCTATTTATTACCAGCTTCATAAACAATGCCTCCAAGCAATTTGTAGCTCTACGGTTCCATAAACCAAGAATTTTATTCCAGAAGCCAGGCTGAAAATGAATTTATCTTGTACAGATAAATATATGTAGTCAAAAAATTGGTTACCATAAGGCCAGGAGGATCAAAGTATGAACAGGAAGATGCCTGTAAACTTTCTGAGTAAGGCATTTCTGTAAATTCTTTTATAGCTACAAGAGATGGAAAAGCACAGTCAGTTACAGTCAGTAGTTTGGGGGGGATTTTAAATGAAAACAACTGAATATTTACAGGTTTTGCAAACCTTACCCATGCAACAAATTGCACAGTTAGGATTTAACTGAATGAGAGCAAACAGAGACAGACTCGGAGCTCACAGTGTTGCTTTAAACAGTAAAAACCACACCTACACAACACATCACTCTGAAAGTATTTCTAAGTATGAGGAGAAATGAGAGAAATCAAACAGGCACAGACATAGAGAACCCAGTTCAGAATACAAGCTGACTTAACCTTCATCCTTCTCAGGGGGTTCCAGTGTCTCCTTGGAAGTGCCTGTTTCACAGAACATGCTGGCATTTTCCTCCATCCTTTGCAAGCTCTCTAACGCTGTGCTATGCTGAGTCAAAGCTCTCAGAAGAGCAATGTCCTTCACCAGAGCAGGGAGTGCTGAGGAGCTCTCAGCCACTGCTGTGCCTTTCAGCCAAGCCACCCCTGTTGTTTCTCCTTTGCAGGCTGCAGGAGAAGCAGTTACACCCTCTGCCTTTTCCAGCGCAGTTTCTCCTCCCGCTGCTTCCTCTGGAGATGAACAGCCCGTTCCTAGAGGATCTGATCTTTGTGACAAAGCCAGCAGAGGGCTGCCTGCTTTAATGCCATCACTCTCAGTAGCCCAGGAGTGCTCTGAGCCAGCATCTGGGGATTCCATGCATCCAAGCAGTGTAACTCCTCCCCTGGTCTTGTTGTCCGTGGCAGGCATTATTCTGCTGGGACAAATACCTGGAAGACTTCCAGTTGCCTCAAGCACCCTGGTTTCAGGGTGATACTCACTAACACTGGTGTTACTGGGTAAGAGGTCAGAGTGCTGGATTTTTATCCAGGAGGTGCCATTAATGGTGAGTGCTGCACAGACATCCAGATCCTCCTCCTTTTGTGTGGCTTCAAAACTCCATTGACTCTCACTGATCTCTTTTCTGTGGCATCCATCACCTAAAAGTTCTGTTTTGGTTCTGGTCTGGTTTGCAGCATCCTCTGCAGCTCTCCTGGCATCGTTGTCATGAGGTTGGGGTGGTGTACACCCCTCTCCATCAAAATTTGAACATTTGACTTCAGTTTTGCTGTGTGTCTCTACTTCACAGCAAGAAGGAGGCTTCAAATGAGGCCTCAAGGCAGCATCTTGTGCTCCATCTTCTCCCTGTGAGCAACCTGGGCTCCGTGAAGGCGTGTCTCCCTCAGAGAATTCCTTCCCTTCTCTTTCACACACATCTTCCTTGTCTATGTCATTAAAGTCAAAAGTCTCCATGAGGTTAAAGTTAACCTCCATCAGTTCCCCGTCAGGACTACAGCCTGTGCCCTGCAAACTGAACTCCTTCACAATTCCAGCTTCAGTCAAAGCCACATCCCCAGGGAGCTCTGGGTCACTAGACACTCCCTCTGAATTTTGTCTTGGATGAAGCTCGCTCTGCATGTTCACAGAGAAATTCTCCCTAAGACTGTCAGTCCCTGAATGCTCCCTGTATCCAAAAGGATTGTTTCCAAAGGCAGCTGGACTCGCTGAACATGAAATGTCACCTGAGGATGGGACAAACTGACTGTCACTCATTCTACTTACAGGGGACTCAGGCGGGAAGTAACTATTTGTGTGGCAGTGCTCTGGTAAATCCTGACTTAAATTATTTACCTTTTCTCCTTGTCTCTGTCCTGTGACTCCTTCACAAGGATGTTCAGCTGAATTTGGCAGCGACTGAGCATTCCAGTCCTTTTTGTCATTTACAGTTCCCTGCATAAAAGGCAGGTACTGCACCTCTGGAACGAGTCCTTTGGCAGGGTTACTTGATAAATCAGGCAGGGGGGAGCTTTTCTTGTCACATAAATGTGCATTTTCTGCTGCCTGAAACCTGGAAAGACAACCCATGGCTCCAGATGTTTGCTCCCTGTGTCCTAGTGCTGGTTTAGACTTGAGAAGAGCAATGATCTGTGCGGTGCTCCTGATGTGCTGGGACACTGCCCCGGGAGCAGCGTGCCCAGGAAGGACAGGAGATTCTGGCTTCACAACAAACCCTTTGGAGTTCTGCTTCTCTGCCTCTGCCTCCTCACAGCTGTCACTAAAGGGAGCTGCAAGCAGTGAGGACACAGACATCTGTTCTCCAGCCTTGTCCCTCCATCCCTCTTCCTGACAGCCTGCAGAGGGATTTGTTTCTGCATCCTTCGTGCGAATCGTAGAAAACAAGGGAGAGCTGACGTAAAACTTGGATGGCAAACTCCCTTGGCACTCCTTAGATAAAGACAATGCTGTTGGTTTTTCTTCATCTTCCATGGCTGGTATTTTCTTCTCAACTTGGCGTGGCCCTTGGAACCCCTGGGAGAGAGATTTTCCATTAATCCACGTTTTGTAATCAAGTGTTAAAAATGGGGCACACTGCATGAACTACATTTTGATCAAATGGCCTGAAAACATATTCTGATCAAATCCACATGAGGATTCCACAGGTGCATAGGAACAACCCAGGCCTTTGTGATTTATTATTATATTTACCATTCACAAAAACACGTGCCCTTGGTGTTTTATAATGCATGGAAACATTCAAATTTGGAAGAGGAACACACCGTAACCTTCCTTTTCAGGCCGACAGGGAGATGTCTAGGGGGTAGAAGACCAGGTTTTACACCATTTCTATCCACTGCTGGAGTTCCTGCTCTCTTTGGCTGGTCTTCAGAGGGCTTTTCACCCACTTTGACTGCTTCAACTGTGATTAAATACTGCTCACTTTCAAAATCATCTCCAGGAGTCACCTGGAAAAGAGAGAGCAGCAGTGTGTAGGTAGTAATACTACATAAGAAACATTATATAGTTTTATTTTAAATAAATATAGTCTTTTAAGAACTTATATGTAAAAAAATTCAAGTACTTACACCTGCTATATCACAGATAGCACATAGTGCCTTTATTTATACATATATTCTAAAAAGCATTAGCACTTAGCTCAAATGATTATTTCATTTGTAATACACTGCTTTTACCACAAGGGAAGAAAAAATCCATGAAACCTGGACAAACAGTAAGATCTATTAATAAATGGAAGCTCTTTCCCCTTTCCATTATTTGCACTGCAGCAGAGTTTTATATCCACGATGAGAAAAATTACCCTTTTGAATACCAAACAAGTGTTTGAAATGGTGCCTGAAAGACAAACTGCAATCAGATATAAAAATAACAACTCCAAACAAAATATACCTGAGATTTTAGAAAAATACTCTCCAGACATTGTCCTTTATCATCAAACAAGGTAGCCTGTAATATAAAAATAAGACTTTTAAATAGCCAGTTATTTCACAAATCAACTAGACTGCCACTGGCAGTAGCAGATGATATTAAATCCAACAGCGTTAAATCTAAATTTTCACCTGATTTCTGCCAGTTCTAACCCTCAGAATTCCATCTTGCCACGTTTTTGATTTTTTCCTCTTCTGGTGGGTGTACAACACCTGTTTTAAATACGTAAAATATTGAAAAAATAAGAAGTAAGAAAATATTCAAATATTTCAGCAGTTGCAGTCTTTAAACTTATTCCTACTTCATTGCACAGTGGTAAAAATCACTCACAGTAAATTCTTGAGAGGCCATTGCTTTGGCAACACGGTCATCCAATGGCTTATTTCACAAATATCCACATCTTCCCACAGCCTGAGAGACAAGGAAATGGTCAGGGTGCACCAGAGCTGTGAAGGAAAAGTGTGGACAATAAATGACTTCTTTTTTCTCCTCAAAAGAAAAGAATTAGATGCAAGATAGTATCAAACCAGTGGGGTAGAATGCTGTGGGCATTCTAAAGAGAAACCTCAAAAACAATCTAACAGACTGCTGGTAAAAAAAAAATAAAAATCTCTTTTTAATAGATGTTAAAATATTTTTCAGCTTTTAGACAGATTCATTCATTTAAATGAATGGCTGGCAACTCTGAATACTCTTATTCAGAATTACTTGAATTAAAACCCCCAAAGTTTACTTGCAGGTGAAAAAAAACCCAACAAAAACACCAGAGAAGCCATTGTCAGAATGATTTGGTCACAGGTCTGGAGTTGGTCATGCATGTTTAGCTCATGCAAAAAACAACTGACTCCCAAACCAGCTCCCCGTGAAGCCAAACCTCTTTGCATAACTGCAGTTCGGGCGCGAGGTATTTTAAAATGAATTTTTATATGCTCTTTGGATTGGTGACAAACAGTTTATATGATGAAAAGGGGCAAGACTCTCGCTGTTTCTTGTGATTACCACCTCCTTGGGTGCTTCATAAGGTGAAAGTCCTCGGACACGCCTTTCAAGGACAGTTATTCCCTAAGTTCCCAGCGCAGCTGGATGGACGGGACCCCTTCGGGTGACTCCCGACGGAATGAATGGCAGGGGCCGGGGCCGGGCGCAACACGCGGACCCGCCGCTGTCAAACCCGCTGCCTGCACAGCCCTTCCCAGCCCTCCGTGCCCCGGCGCTCCCTTCAGCGCCACGGATCAACCATCCCGGGGAAAGGCCCGCAGGCCCGCCACAC
>WEIU01014764.1:114515-144628 GCA_013389925.1 Aegithalos caudatus
CCCTCGGTGCTGCCCGGTCCCTGCGGATGGCCCGCGGTGACGCTGTGCCCTGGGGAGCACCGCAGCACAGCCCGCAGCCGAGCGGCCTGCTCTCTGCTGCTTAGCGATGTCCAAACCTGCCGAAGGGCTGGAGCGGAGCTGGAACAGCTGAGCAGTTTTTACCTGGCTGATCTTGCCAAGGTAGCTGCTGTCCTTTCACTGCAGCGGGCAGAGGCTGATCTCCAGCTGAGGACGCCTGATTTTGCACCAGAATTTGGGGGCCCTTTCCATTTTGCCATCCTGGTGTCGAGGTGGGCCTCCTCTCTGATGGCCGTGCTCTCGTTTCCCTCTCTGCTGCCTTGGCAGAGAGCTGAGAAATCTTTCGTATGGTGATTGCGACATTAATTACTTTAATTTTTGTGTTAATTTAATTTTCCAAAAGCCGTCTGCTTCTGGCAGCCTTGCTTTGTTTTGCTCTGTGAGATGAGGTGCTGAAGTGGTGACTGGCAGTTCTCAGCCACAGCGAATTGAAACGTGAACAAAAGAGATGCATTAAAACCGTTTCATATCTTTCAAGAGGAATCTGTATATTTAGTCACTTGGTTCCAGCTAGTGTTTATTTTCCAGGGGCCTGTTCTGGAGTTCGGATGGACCTGGGTTTGCCAATAGGGACCCTTTGTTGTCTTACTGCTCTTGGGCAGGGTCTTGGTAGCTGATGGAGTGAGTGGTTTGCATTTTTGACATAATAAAGCCAATTTTAAAAAACGATCCTCACTGTTACCAGATCTGCCGTGACCGAGGTCAATACAAGGTTAGTTTCTGAAGTGTGCAGTGCTCCTGGGTTTTGTGTGTGATCTTTCTAATGGTTTGTGCTGTGAGTTAGGGGGTGGAGAAAAATGATGTGTCTTTTTTCAGTTCGTAGAAAAATGTGTTTATGAGGAGGGAAATTACCTGCTTTTCAGCTTCAGTTGGTGTAGACTCTTTTTGGCAAGTAAAAGGCTGCTTTTCTGGCAACATGGAAGAAAATTAAACAACAACCTTTACTCCTTGAAAAAAGACTTTTTTGTCTTTAAGATTGTATTTATATCTCATTTGACAGAATGACAGGAATGGAGACTGAAACAGCAAGGGACAAAGCCATGGAAGAAGAAAGCACTGAGCACAAAAAGGAGAGAGAGAAGAAGAAGAGGTCAAGAGTTAAACAAGTGCTGGCAGATATAGCCAAGCAAGTGGATTTCTGGTTTGGTGATGTTAATCTCCACAAAGACAGATTTCTTCGAGAGCAAATAGAGAAGTCCAGAGATGGGTGTAAGTTTATTTTCAGTGTATTTCAGCAAACATTTAACTTTGTTCTTCCCTTTATTGCTGGCAACAGTGACAGGTTCTTTTGAGGTGCATGTGTTCTCCTGGGAAAGGCAGGAGTTCCATGCTGGAAATCAGCATCAGCAGCTCAGAAGGCAGAGCTAGTACTAGATTTTAAACATTTTATTTGCTCTTTTGCTTCTCCTGTGCTATCAGCCCTATGAGAAAGACATCTGCCAGGGTAGAAATGACTTTGGGAGACCTGATTTTCCTTTCTCATTTTTGTGTAATTTTAAGAACAAGCCATGAAACAAGAGTCATTTTGTTCTCCAAGCTGGACTTGGTTTGCAGGGTAGATAGGTGCAGAAATTAAAATGTCACTCGAATGTGTAGGTAAGCACAGGTCATTTGTTAATTTTCTCTCTAGAAGAAATGGTTCATTTGCTTGTAGGGTTACTGTGAGTCTTTTCAGACAAAATTTTATGTGGTTGTTTGGACTTTTCTAAGGGCCCCCTTAAATAATTGATAAAGTAATAAGTAAGTAAAATTTACCCTGCATTTTCTAGAGACACTAGAAGTGTCTAAATTTTTATTGAGACTAGTGCTGCATCATTTTCTGTCAAGGTTTTAGCAGCATGTCTGATTGAAACTGAAGTGCTAGCAGTGAGCACTTGGAGGAGAGGCAATGAGTACTTGAAGGAGAGGTATGTTTCAGTGCAAATTGGTTTTGTGCTGTAAAACTACATCAGAAAGGGGGGGTTCTTCCTTTCCTTTCAAAGACAACAGTTATCAGTGGAGAGGTAAAAGAACAAAATTCCTTTGATAAAGGTTAACACAGAAGAAAATTAAATTTAGGTGTACTTGAAACTGAAATTTTGATGGTAAAATAATTTCTGTGAATCCTTGGTTAAATCCTGCATTTAGAACTTGCAGATTATTTCACAAGAAAACAAGTGGGTTAGAACACATCACCTGATTTCATAATTACACTTTTTTTCCCCCCCAGATGTTGACATATCACTTCTTGTTTCTTTCAACAAAATGAAAAAACTGACGACTGACGGGAAGCTGATCGCTCGGGCGGTTAAAAGCTCCTCTGTTGTGGAGGTATTTATTTAACATCTCCCCCCTCTGGATTTGCCACCGCTGGGAAAATACTGCTGGGGTGCTGAAGTAAGCAATAATGTGATGGGCAATGCTTCTTTCTCCCTGCTTGCAGCTGGACTTGGAAGGAACCAGGATCAGGAGGCGGCAGCCTCTGGGCGAGAGCCCCAAGGACGTGGACAGTCGCACCGTCTATGTGGTAAGGCTGGACTTGTGTGTGCCCCCGCTGGTTGTTCCTAACTCTGGGAACTCCACTTGTGCAGCAGGATTTCCCTGGCTGCTGCTGATTGTGCAGCCAGGGTAAAAGGAGTTCATTAAGCAAAGGCAGGCGAGCAAGAGCTTGGAGTGACCGTGGCTTCATTTGGTGCAGGGATTTCTTGTGCCAGCTTAGATCATTTTAAATGCTGAGCAAAGTGCTGCTTCCCAGGCTGCAAAGGTGCAATTTCATTGCACTGAGCTTTGCTGCGTTCACTGGGCTTCTTTAATGCAATTAGAGGAGCACCGGTGGTATTAAGGAATATTTACTCACTACATTAATGCAGTTAAAGCTTTCTAATAACAACTAAATTAGCTCCATCAAACAGGATCTAGCTGCATTCCCAAGTTTATCAGGGTACTTTAAAGAGCATTATCTGTTTATAAGATCTGTTACTGCAAGTGCCTCTGGTTTTGTACACAGGAACACCATTCTTTTGCAGGCAGACTACACCTGAAAAATTTTAACTATCCTCCTAATAGCACACTGTCCTGTGGGCTACCTCTGTACTGGAATGAGTGCTTAATTTAAATGAAAATAGCTTGTGCTGATGGGATAAGTCTGCATCCCCCCATGGTATTTCAGCCCTGTCAGAGTGAAAAAGCTGTCACATTGTTGAGCCAACTAAGTGGTAGATTGGAAATAAATCTGGTGGTTGAGCTTTTGCTTATTTGAACCCTGGGCAATTTTATTTACTCGATTTGAAGCCACTATGGGATTTGCTTTGTCTCTATTTGCTTTTTATGACAAATATCATTATTACTATGTACCTGTAGCTGTTAGCAGCCCAGTTAGTGTTTTCCAGACAGCACTGAGTTTTCTGTATTAAAGGTACACAATAATCGTGGCCAAAATTCCAGCCCATCCAGATAAGGAGGAACTGAATTGCTCTGATGATTCCTTCCTTAACAAAAGCCTGGAAAAGGTGCTTGGCTTCTCTTTTATTAAATACAATGTGCCAGACGTGGTATTTTCCTACTGTGATTGCAGGGATTGCTGAGAACTCTGAAATACTTTGTCTATATCATTTTTTGATAAGATATTCTAAGTCATGAGATACATTGTCTGTGCAGAGCTTAACCGTGTGGCTAAATGTTTTGTAAATAGCTGGTATGTGGCATTGGGGAGAGTAGGAGTAGTCCAAGTGCTGGTAAGTTAAATTTCCATGCAGTAATCTGACTTTTTTATGTGCTTTCCATAGACTTCACTATTATACTATTAAAACTTGGAAAAAAAAAATTTGAAGTAACTCACTTTTCAGCTTAAAGCCAAACCATAAGAAAGTGTTTTTCTGAGGATGGCAAAGTTTATGAAAAAAGAAAATCTGACTGTGATAAGTGTTCCCCACAAGGAGACCCTTTTAGTGCAGTAACTTGTGGAAAAGAAAAATGAAATAGTTTTGACACTGTTGTTTGTGCATGAATTTGAGAGTGGGATTTTAAAGCATTCTGTTGGGTCTGGTGAGAAATCAGAGTGACACGATTTCTGTTTGACTGGGGAGGGGAAATACTGAACTCAGACACGATGTCTGCAAGCTCCAAAAACGTGTTGTTACATTAAGGACTTTGTAGAAGTGAAAATCAGACAATTTTGTCATCCAAGAAGCTGCATCAAGGTTTCTGCTCATCTCAGGAATTAAGCTACTGGGATAAAATCTATCAGTAGCGACTCTTTACTGGCCTGCAGAAATTCTTTCTGTGATATTTGCCTGCATTAGCACCAATAAAAGAAAAATAGCTTGTGCTTGGCAAAGTATGGTTTGGGACATGCCAGTCCAGTATTTGCTCCAAGGTTTTAAATTTACCAAGAGATCTTGTGTTGCAAAGATCCAGCTGCAGGTGAGGTCTTGGTATCTGTCATGTGAAGAAAATAAGCATTTAAGTTAAATATATAATGTATTTGTTACAGGTAAATGAATAATTAGAGATCTGTTCTCAGGTCAGTTTTTACTACCTGGATACTTTGCCTCTCAACGTTGTGACATCAAACTTCAAATGATTTTTTTTTCCTCCTTTAGGAGCTGCTTCCCAAGAATGTCAATCACAGTTGGATCGAGCGGGTGTTTGGGAAGTGTGGCAACGTAGTTTACGTCAGTATCCCCCGGTACAGAAGTACTGGGGACCCAAAGGGCTTTGCTTTTGTTGAATTTGAAACTAAAGAACAAGCAGAGAAAGCCATTGAGGTGAGTCTGGTGCCTCTGCTACTGACATTGTTCCCGGTGTCACCTTGTGATGGGAATGGTGTGCCCTTTCCTAGGTCACACACTGGATCTCAGAGAAATTCCAAAAATACCACCCTTGAAAAGCTTCACTTAACAGCAGTCAGCTCCTCTTCCCTGCTCCCAGACCTAGAATCAGTGCCACAATTCTTTAAAGACTTAATTCTATTCATAACCTGAACACTTACAAATGTAATGGCTTTTTTTTTTTTCCTGTAATTTGGTTGGCCACTCTTGGCGTCTTTTACAGAAAGAGATCTCTGTGCAACAATAAATGGTGTTTAAATTTCATCAAGTAAGCATGGTCATACCTAATTTTCTGTGATTTGAAAGTATTTATGTATTGAAATGCAGTGAGGATTGCTGGTTTTGTCTTGAATGCAGAGTCTTTAAAGAAAGTATGATTTTGTAGTGTTACGTGGTTCTCGATTTCTTCTTTCAGTTTTTGAATAATCCACCAGAAGAAGCGCCAAGGAAACCAGGGATTTTCCCCAAAACAGTGAAGAACAAACCAGTTCCTACACTGAATTCGAGTGAGAACACTGTTGTAGGTAAGTGTCACTAAATTACTGGGATCAAGGAAGTGTTAGTAGGTTACTTGGATCACTTTTGTGCCTCAGCTTCTGAGAGAAAATTCTCACCTGCTGTGTTACTGCACTTTAATTTCTTGCTCCTTAAAAGCTTCTGATAAAAACAATTCACGTTGCTGCATTTGGCCAGCATGGGCTTAAGTATGAAAAAATCTGCTGTCATTTGCAAACCAGTATCACAGATTTATGTTGCAACTTCATCACTAAAACATTTTTCCCTCATTTCTGGTGCTGTAATATAATTTCCCAGACTTTAGACACCCTCCCATCTTTTTTGTCAGATAAATGATAAATCACATTAATATTCCTCACAATTATGACCGGTTCTTTTGTTACACTAGCAACTGGTAAGTGGAAACAAAAACCAAAATGAAAAAGTTGGTTTTCAAACCTTGTTTTACACCTATTTCTTTGTCTTCTTAAAACACCCAGGAGAAACTGTGTACCCATGTCTTTCATCTCTTCCATAGATTAACAATATGTATGTGCTGCTTTGATTGTTTATCTTAAGTAAATAATCTAATTTAGTGTTTAATCGTGGGCAGTTTTAAATATAGTGTTTTTAATCCAGAAGAGAAGAAAAAGAAGAAAAAGAAGAAGTCCAAAATGAAGAAAGAGAGCAATGCACAGGCAGCTGCAGAGCCCAAGGAAGCAAACACTAACCCCACAGCAGAGGCAGTACCCAAGGGTAAAAGGCACAGGACTCCCTCCGAGTGCTCAGAGATGGAGGGAACTGAGACTCCCAAGCAGCCCTCCAAGAGGGAGAAAAGGAAGTGGGACAGAACGGAGAGCTCTGAGCTAACCTGGGAAAGCAGGCCAGGAAAGAGAAAAAGAACCACCTCAGGAGATGGGGAGCCATCAGCTCCAAAAGCTGAGAAAACTGCTGAGAAAGATGAAGCTGAAACTGTAAAAGAAGAAACAATAGAAGCACCAAAGGATTCCAATGGTAAAAATTCTTGCCTCTTTTTATTATTTCTATGCATGAATAGAATGGAATGGTAGATATCCCCCCTAAGGATGAGGAGTGGTGGGCTGGATGTAGTGGAAGCAGGAGATCAGCTTGGGCATGTTAGTGTTCCCTGCAATTAAAATGAAACCTGGTGAGGAGGCACTCAGGAGCTACACGGGGAATGAGGGAGAACTTGCAACACCAAAGTAGGGAAATCTAATCAGAAGTCAAAATAGTTCAAAGAAGTTCGTATCAACAGAACCTGACTGAAGCATGGGTTAAACAGACAGCGTGGGCAAATGGAGAGCACAGGAATCTAGATAAATAAATTAAAATACAAAAGGGAATGACCCGTTTGTTCCATGAGATAAGAAAATTGCATAGAAATGCGATTTAGTGTGAGAAGCCAAGTAAACTCAGGTAGTCAGTGAAATAGACTAGAAGTAGTTAATACAAATAACCAGCAAATACTGAATGTGATTTTATTGTAATAGCGTTTAACTGTACATGCTTGAATTAAGTCTTTTCATTTGAACTGTTTTAATGTAGAAGTTTCTGCAGAGGAAGACAAAGACAAAAAAGATACATCCCTTTCCAAATCTAAAAGGAAACACAAGAAAAAACACAAAGAAAGACACAAAATGGGTGAAGAAGTCATTCCCCTCAGGGTACTCTCCAAGTAGGTGACATAAATTACCTGGTTTTTGTATATCACTGAATTATTTGATTTTTTTTTTTCTCAATAGTGGTGGGAGGTAGTTGTAAGGGGACCTCCTAAAAGGGAGACCAATGCTAACAAAACCCCAATTTTTTTCACTTGCCACACCTAGTGCAATTATAAAATAAATGCACAGGTTTTATATACCGGTTTAATCTCGTTGTGTGTGGGGCCTCCTGTTTTCATATACCTCGGGGATACTGTAAACATTGTTGCTTTGTGGTACCACATTTTGAACGCTTGTTAAATGTGAGGGTGTGAAGGTTTTCCTAAAATATGCAGTTTTTTGTCACTGGTAGGAAAGATGAAGTCACTTGTTTTGTATACACTTTATTGACATTGTATTGTTTAAAAATTTAAATTCGCCTGATTACAAACCTTTGAAATTATTTATTCCTAAAGCCTTGGTATGTCTCACAGTCCATCACCATTGCTAAAGTGCAATTCCAATTTTTATACCACAGAGTTGCATGTTAGCAACAGTATTAGCCTGTAGCAAGGAGATTGAAATACCACAGTTTCTCTGAGTCTTCATCGCTTGATGTGAAGAGTTCTGCCAACCTTATAACCCAAGTGTTGGGCTTTTAGGAGTCACCACAACTAAAACATGGAAGCACTTACTTTTTAGGCATCCAGCAAGTACCTCCATGTTAAAGTAGAGGGGGTCCTCGCCGCCGTGTGCTGTAGAAACAGATATTTTGTGATTGGATACATTTCCAGAGGAAAGCGAGCTGGAAAGGATTCACCACCACTAAAACATGGAAGCACTTACTATTGTGAACCAAAGCAAGCACATCCACATTGAAGTTGTGGGGGTCCTTCAGGGGGGGAAAAAGCTGCATAAAATTAAAACAAAAAGGCAGGAATAAAAACATACATGCACGTTTCTTTCAAGAAGGCCTCGAAGAGTAGGATCCACCACCACTGAAACATGGAAGCACTTACTTTTTTAGGCAGCAGGTACCTCCATGTTAAAGCAAAGGGAGACCTTGAAAATTAAAAATCGCTTCACGTGAACTTTAGCCACTTTAAGATTGTAGGCCTTGGAAAAAATCTCCTCACGGCTAAACTTCTTTTTCCCGGGTATGAAACTCCAACGTCCAAAAATGTTGAACTGCACTGCAGGCCAAAAAATAAATATAATCCCGGGTGGCGTTTGAGGATTGCGATCAGGATTCACCTCTACTAAAACATGGAAGCACTTACTTTTTCTACATCACAGAAAGCACCTCCATGTTAAAGTAAAAGGGGTCCACGTAAAGAAGAAAAATAATTCGGGTTATCGACGCAGCTGGTGCTCTGCCGTCGCATTCCGGTCAAACTGCAACAAACAAGAGTTTGGGTTAAAAGTTATTCAATTGTAGCAAAGGGGTAGAATGTTTAAAGAGCATAAGCATTGCAAATACTTGCCTGACTCATTCTCCACGGTCCGGTCTCCTCTTCCTTCGGGTCAAGTCACAAAGTTACTCCTTGGGCTTGTATTTATAGGAAACCTTGCTATGGGATGGTGTTGCCTTTTTATCTCCAAGAATCATTACGTGGGTCTTTTGTTATTTTAATGCCTTAGCTCCGTTGAGAATGTATGATCCTGGGTGAGTCTGGATGCTTTTTTGAAGTATACAGTTGTCAGTGTTAACAGCTAAAACCATTACCACAAGATATCCTCCTCTTTAAAAATCCTCTATCAGCTTGTTTGATAGCACAGATTAGGGTAACAATGAGTCGTTCTCACAGTGGCACTGCGGGCATTGTGTTGCTGTGGAGCAAAGCTCTGCCTGTTTGCAGAAACATCTCCATGTTAAATATATGTAAATATATAAATTGCTTCCATGGGGGGGTATTTTTTGACCAAAATGCATTTGAATAGTGAGGAATGTCCTTATCTCGGTAGGTTTTTGGTGAGTTTAACCAGTTGTTGATTTTCCATCAGTGATTTTTTTTCTAGAAAAGGAATGACTGATTCTTAGTGTAGTGACACTGGAGTGGGTTCACTGAGCTAATTCAGCAGATTGAGAGTTCACTGTCTCTGAATTAACTCTGAATTTGATGGCTGTGCTCTGTGCAGTTCCAGGGGAAAACACAGTTTACCAGACTTTTCTCTATGCTGTCTGAATATTTAAAACAAATTTGAAAGTCACTCTGTTGGAATGATAGGTGGATGCTGTTGGAACTCTCTGAAGCAAAGTCACTGGAAATTAGGTTAGGGACAAAATTGAATTTGACCGAGGTGCAGGGAGATCTCCAGTGGCAGAAGGATCTGCACTGCTCAGCAAGTCCACCTAAAGCTGTTTGTAACCTGATAAATTACATTAAGTTTCTAAACATCAGTTTCTTGTTTGCAACTGACTCCTGTGCCTGTGTTGCTGCTTTCAGGACCGAGTGGTTGGATTTGAAGCAGGAATATTTGGCCCTGCAGAAAGCCAGTATGGCCTCCTTAAAGAAAACGATGTCTCAAATCAAACCTGAGCCCGTGGGAGAGATGGAGACGGAATCTGGTGTGCAGAAATCCGAAAATGACAAAAGTAATCTTCTGCCCTCTTGCCTTCATGTTTCTTGCATGCAAACAGAGGTGGGGCGAGACCCCTGGTCTTGCAGAAACACTGCTACAAGGTTTTATTGTGTAAAATGCTGCTGTTTTCTCAAAATGTCAGATAGTAAAAGTAATGCCCTCCCTGTACGTGGGTGGGTTTGGGACTAAGGAGTTAAAGAACTCAATATTAAAGGGATTTCAGCATATTTCAGTAGCACTTCCCAGGCTGACAGATATATTTAAGCAATTGTACTTCTAAGGCCTCAGAGAGGTAAATCAACAATCAGCTTTCTTTGGTGCTGCAGCTTGGGCCCTGAGCTGCTTGGGTTTAGCTGTACCACAGGGATTAAAAACCCAGGTTGAAATTGGGCTTTATCAGTGTTATAAATGTTTTTTTCATTTATAACAATCAGCTCTATGGATAAGAAAAGCTTTGAAATTATATCTTCATAGTTACATTTCTACTCTTTTTTTCAGCTTTTTTATTTGCTCTGAATACTCTGTGCTTCTCTTCACTAACCTCAACACTGATGTTCCAGCTGCCCTCTGCATGTTTTTAATCTGAATCTGCAGGCTTACTACTGTTACAATATATGATGTCTTTACAAGAAGGACCCTATGGACTGTAAACATTTCTCTAAGGCCTTCTCTTGAAACTGTTTCTTTTACTAAAATGGACTTGAACATATGGACAGTCTTGATCCTTCATTTAATAAACCTCAATCCGCAGTAGCAATATTTGATGCTTGTTCGCATTGTTACTTCGGTGCTTTCATAATCTCTTAATTTTTTTCAACCTAATAAATGTAAAAACTTGTTTCTCTTTTCCTCCCCCCCGTTTTTAACTTGATCAGCCAGCAGTGAGGATGGTGCCCCTCCCGCCAAGGGCAGCACAATGGGGCCTCAGTTTGTCAGCGGAGTAATTGTGAAGATCATTAGCACCGAGCCCCTGCCGGGCAGGAAGCAGATCAAGGTAATGCCTTTGTAACCTCGGGGTAGCTGTTAGCCTTTCCTCTTACCCTGCCCCCCAAATGGTTGAATATGGAATACCATTTCACCCAGTCTCACTGAATTGATTTTTCTTTTTTTTTTTTTTTTTTCATCTATTTGGCCAGCAGCTGAGTACAAATTCTCCTTTAGTATCTGTTAATGGCAGATTTTTCAATGGCAAAATAGGCCGAAGGAGGATGTTTCAAAGTAAAAGCAAGCCTTCAGTGTGCTTGGAGCAATGTCAAGTTTGTAATGAAAATATTGAAGAGAATAAGCAATGCTCTGGTGCTTTTCATGTTAAAAAAAAGGAGCTGCAGACTGCTTCAATGTTCTGCATTTGTTACTGTGCCAGCCATCCTGACAAGAGAGCTATAAAAGTTATACCTGTGAGGATTTTCAAAAGTTCATGGTGTTTTTATCATTAACGTGAATTTGCGGGCAGGAAAACTCTCTCTGCGTAAGAACCAATTTTCTTTATTTCAGACAGAATTTCACAATGACAAAAAACTCCATTTCAGGGGGAGTGACAGCAGTGGAACTTGCAGGTTCCGTGCCTTTTTTCCTTATGCAAGTGCTCGTTTGACTCGATTTAAAAAGTGGTGAGACACCCTCAGTTTCATGTGATGACACAAACCACAGGTTACACACGTTGCTTCTTTTTAAGGAAAACACTAGTTTTAAGCTGCATCTTTTGGAAGTGGAAATAGTAAGAGTTTTCCAAAGGAACTAACAGCCTTTTTCCAGATGCTGAGTTTTCCATTAAGGTTATGCAGGATTTTTTCTTTCCCGAATTGCACTTTAGGACGAGAAACAGCTGGAAAGAGTTTGAACAACTTCAGCTCAGGTTGGTGCACGTATCCAGCCCACTCAGGACAAAGAGGGAATGGTTTAAAGTTGGAGTTGTGATGCTGTTTGTCCAGCATTTGTAACTAGGGAGGGCATTTGGAGTCAGCAGCTGCTGTGAGTGTGTGAGGCTTGGTGTGAGCAGGAACCAAAGCAGTGAGGGACTCATTGAAACCCTCAGCTCGCTGGTGGTGGGTTTGAGCTCAGTCAGCCTCATCTTTCCCGGTGTTTGACTGCAGCTCTCTGAGAGCTGGAGACACGGAGTGTGGTACAAGCTGTGCCTGTGGCCTTTGGCTGCAGGATGCACCTGACTGGCTTCAGTCTGTGGCACACCTTGGTATGCTGCAGGCAACCAGAAAGCTTACTATTGAATCGGCAGAAAACTGAAATTCTTTGCATATTTCTTTCCTTTTTGTTTTTGTGGGTTGTTTTTTTTTTTCCCTTGCATAACTTTGTGGAAGGCAGAAGTGCAGCCAGACCTGGCTTTGCTGCGTTGCTGGGCTGTCAGCTGCAGCAAACTGCACTAAGCATTGCTTTCAGGCTGTTCCTTCCCTCACACTTCCAGAACTGACCTGCATTTCTCCATGAGTGGGAGCAACGACACATGCTACACAACTTGGCAAAGTCTTCCTGGTGTAGTTTAAATACTATTTTGATATTTTAATTTTACACTTCACTGCTTCCCTGTTTCATCCTTAAGGTCCTCCTCAAAGCAATTAACTTTCGCCAGCTCCCACCAACTCTTTGGTTTGTTTCATTTTTCCACGAAATGATGACTTCGGGATAACAGAATAAGGCTGGAAAGTAGCTTTTGTTGGCTCTCAAAGGCTCTTAACAGTGAGGCCTCTTAATTTTTGTTTTGTTTTAAGGCCACCCTTGGTAGTGGAGGGTTAAAAGCAGTCTGTGATTCCTGAATAGAAGCATATTACTTGAGCTTCCTGCTGTGAACAAAATTGACTAGGAATGTGTGGTCCTACCTAATTTCCCTAACAGCGGGAATTACAAGTGAAGTACTTCATCTGCAAGAGCATTTGTGACTCTTCTTCCTTCAGCTGTCAGTGAAAATTTTCAGGCAGAGGTCACTTCATAAAGACAGAGTTGTTTTACTACTGCTCCTTTCTAAGCTTCAATACATTTAAGGTGTAGAATCAAGTTTGGTATTTTCCTGTTAGGCTGGGATCTATCAAGGTTGGAGTAGAGTTGTTACTTTTGAAAAAACCCCAGATACAGTGTTGAAATAAATGGGCGATGCTCCATTAGTGAAATGATCCCATAACATTTCCAGGAATTACTGCTTTAAATTGTTAATGGGAGGGCAGGATGAGAGATAGACGGGTAGATGTGGCTGGCTCATAAATCAGAATTCAGTTATAACCTCCTTAGAAAAAAAGTGTTAATTCAAAACTCTTTGACAAGAGATGGATCGATTAAATGACAAAGTTCACTTACTGCCTCCTACTTCATGACCTTTTTGAAAATGTTAATGACCTCCAAATGGAATGGTCAAAAGTCCCTCTTTTTAAGTTGTCTTTTTGAAGGCTGATTTATGGTGTGTGTTGTCTGATGCTCTGACAGGATGCTCTGGCAGTGCTGGCTGAGGTGGCTTATGTTGACATGCTGGAGGGAGACACCGAGTGTCACGTCCGTTTTAAGACTCCTGAGGATGCACAGACTGTCATGAAATCCTACAAAGAAATACAGATCAAAAACAACTGGAAATTCGAAGTTCTCACTGGTAAGACTTCTTTTTTTTTATGCAAGTACAGGAGAAGCCTTAAGTACCGTGAAAGGGATCGTTCCTGGTGAATTTATGGATATATTTAGATATCTCAGGAGAAAAAGATTGCATGTTTAGGTTTTTTGTCTTTTCTGAGAGTCTTCTCATTTTGCAACTGCTGTGAAATTGATAAAACCAAAAGGGATTTTACCCCACCATTCAGAGCAAAATGATGCATTTAGCTTGCTATTACAAACTCAGTCCTGTTCTTTTCAGATGGATTTGCTTCCCTTTCAGTGGCAAAAGGACTATAGGACCAAAATCACATTTCAGCTTTATGAATAGGACATTCTGATAATGCAAGAGAATTTTAAATGAGGCCTTTCTTGAAAATACTGAGCTTATGTGTGAAATGACATGGCAAGGACCTAACAGCATGGACACACTTCAACTGGCTTTAGCACTTACCTACTAATGGATCTTTATTTTCCAGGAAGTTGAATAATTTAGGCCAGAATAAGAAGGGTTCCTTAGGGCTCAACTTTTCAGCTGCAGTTTATTTCTTTCTGAAATTACTGTGCTGTTCTAAATTTGTATCTTGTATTAGACTGGATTAGTTTGCCAGTTGTGGAGAAGCCTCTTTGTGGGATTGAGGGATGGAAAAAAGAGGAAATCTGTCAAAATTGGGGTATTCCTAAAACTTTACTATTTGAGAGATGCACCCAAAATTGTAAATATGGGGGGGGAAAAAACCCGCAAACAGGTTAAACAGTCAATATGAGATTGCCTGATCTCTATTTAAATATTTTACCCCAGTTCTGCCTAATTCCTGGTTTAGGACCCAGTCTGTGGGTGCAGGGATTGTAGACACCAGTTAAGGATTGCAGGAGGAGAAGCTTTGAAGGAAGCATTAACCTCCATGATGGTATCAGAGTTAATTGAAGTTTGAGACTCAGTGAGTGCTGCTAATGTCATTTGGAGATAGATTTGTCTCCTGTGTGCTCTGTGTTTCAGAGATCCAGAAATAACCTCAAATTTTGTCTTCTGCAGCTGTGTGCTCTGTGTCTGTCTCTGGTTTTGTATCCTTACATAAATGTAGTAGGAGATTAGGAGTAAGTACTACATTGTAGGATTGTAGGAGCATTCCATTCATAGTCTTAAGATTTATTTTTTTTTTCTAACCGGCTCATTGAAATGAGAATGGAAAAGCTTTCCAGGAATGCACAAGGGACTCACAGTAACGATTTTTGTTTTTCTTGGTGGCAGAAGGTGAGAGATGAAAAGGAAAGAATCTTTAATGCTCTCTACAGTAGGGGCTAAAGATTTCCCAGTAGTGTTGTACTCCTTTCAGGATTTGACTTTAAATATCTTCAGCTTGGCATCTGGCAAGATGGTAAGCATCTGTGATCGTGTTTAGATGTTAACTTTAGCAGGAATCTTTGCTGAGATCCTTCAGAAACTTCCCTGTGGCTGAAGATGAGCCCTGAGACCCTGCAAAAGGATATCACAGAATTCCCATTGTGATAATTACATCACAAACCAGAAGGAAGGGTGGCAAACTGCTGCTGCCCTGCAAAGCAGCTGTGGAGAAAAGCTGCAGAATTTTTTGCTTTTGCCTTGCTGCCCATGTTCAAATACTCCTGACAGCTCCTGAAGTCCCCAGGCAATGGTTTTGCTGAAACAAGATAGTCCCAGTTGTTCTTACAGTAATTACTTTTTTTTTTTCCCCCTCCTGTTTGGTAGTTGTTTAAATGTGTCAGAGGTTGAGTACATCAGTAAATCAAGGGGCCTGCATGGCTGTGGTGAAACTTTAGCTAAAACTCAGCTCTTTTTTGCTGGTGACAGGTACTGAGCAATTCTATAGGGCTTTTGTGTGTAGGAAATTCAGGGCTACTGGGGCAGCACTAGTTGGGTTTCTCTTACAGGTACTTTCATCAGTGTTTGCCTTTGAAAAGATCTCATCCACTCCTCCTGGCTAGGTTTCTGGACATTCCTCAGTGTCCCTTTTCCCCCCAGGTGACCATGAACAACGCTACTGGCAGAAGATTTTGGTGGACAGACAGGCCAAGCTGAACCAGCCTCGAGAAAAGAAGCGGGGCACTGAGAAGGTAACCTGGGAATCACAGCTTCTTCCTCTGCAGCCAGGGAAAAGCCTCACACCTGCTCCACCTGCTTTGCTGCTCTGTGTATTGAATTCTCTTCAGGGTTTTACAGCTGCCAGGTACAGACTGTGCCTGTCCTGCTCTGGTTGACAAGTTCAAGGCTTGTCACCACGGGGACAGTTGGAGAAAGTTAAGTCCCTGACTAAAGGCCTGAACTGAATTTGTAAGCTGGATTTCTTTTGAACCCCCTTTGGATGAGCTCAATAATAAGTTAAGTAGTCTTGATGTGCTCTAGTGAAATCAAGTCTAGTGCTATGCTCTTAAATCTCTAGTATGACCCAGAAAATAATTTTCTTGAGAATGAATCTCACTTCCCTGACAATGAACACAGTTTTATCTGTGCTGTGGCCAGTGCTGGTCAGGAGCCCGTGCACCAGAGTGACTGCTCTGACCCAGCCACATCTGGGTGCTGCTGCAAGCATCCATAGCTGTCCAGCTTCCTTCCAAACCGGGAAACTGCAGCCCTCCCCTCACTGTGCCTGTGGAGCTGCAGCCTTGAGGGAGTGTTGCAGTGAACTTGCAGGCTGCAGCCTCTGCTCCAGCCCCAGCAGATCCTTCCAGTCAGGAAGGGTTCCTGGATTAAGCCAGTCAGATCCCTGGCTTGACAGAGAGGAGCCAGAGAGTATTTTTATTGCCAGGTTTGCTTCACACACACTCCAGATAAGGTTTCTGTGTTGGCTTTAGCCTGAATCTTTTTTTTTTTGCTGTGGCTTGCAAAACTTCAGAATCATCTGACCTTAATTATTTGTTGTTGACTTTAGAGACTCTTTGTTTTCTGGACGCTAGGGAAAAAAAAAAATTATCCCACATAAAATGGAAAATAAATATTTCCTTGACCTAAAGGAACAGCAGTCCTACAGGTCAAAATCTTATCTTGTACAAGGCATATTTTGCATGTCTTTTATCCTGCTTGTGTGAATGTTCTTTCAGAGATCCTGCAGACAAGTAAGTTGAGGTTTTTTTAAACAAAATGTGCATAACGAATTTGCCCAAAGGTCCAATTTAATTTTCTTAAAAGCCTAAAAATGGCATTTTTTCGAGCAGTTATTCTTTAATATAAGCAGAAAGGGAATTTGAAGACTACAGCTTTAGAACCTTTTTTGATTGCCGCCAAGTTTTTTTAATGTACTTTTACTTTTTTAAACCAAAGGTGCCAGTGAGACCTTTGACTTTAATTTTGGCTGTAGGAGCCATTGCTCTCAAGTTTCTCTTCTTCATCTTTTGAAGGTTGTTGACCAAGCTGGTGTAAATTGGGCAGTAATGCACCTCATCCAGGCTTGCAAATGCATCCTTGTGCTGCCATTGTTAGGCAGAACAGGGACAGTTTGTAAACTCCTCTCCTTCCCCCTGCCCATCACCTTGCCACACAGGGAGGTGTGAACTTCAAAGCCAGGGAATTCTATTTGAATGCTAATGCTGTTAAGCAAAACATCCAGACAGGAATGCCTCCAGTCAGTAAGTCTTAACCCTTCCCTTACTTTTTGACAGGCTGTTTTCCTGAAATATAGACTGCCAATTAAAAAAAAAAAACAAAAAAAAAACAACTGTTCATTAATATTTTCCCATTTGAAAAATTTTCCTTAGTACTTCCAAGGTGATTTCTTTCGAAGGTCTCAAAGGTAGAGAAACAAGTAATATAATAATTCATAATTAAACATCTCCAGTAAAATGTTCCATTAGTGTGCCTTTCTTGTCAAGGTCTATTCTGTTAATAACGTTTTGAAATACCTTACAAGATTTTTGCCTGTTAGCTGCTTTCTGCTCGGAATGAAGGCAATCTTATATTTTCTTTGAGTCAGTGTTGAAATGCATGGACTGCATCCCATCCCAGGCAGCACACAGAGTTTAGGCAGTTTGAGATTGCTCTTCTCCATGTTTTCAATGAGTCCAGGCCTACTCGGCTTTCCTGGGATAAAGGTTAAGGATCAGGGCAGCTGATGGCTGGTGCAGTACCCAAAACCAGAGCAAGTGGTAGAGATTTTGCTCCCTCTGGCATAGTTCCTGTGATAAACCAGATGTCCAAAGGAGATAGAATATCCCAAGGTTCCCCAGAAAAGGCCTGGCCATCCTTTGGAAAGGAAAATGTGTCCCAGGCCCCATAGATTGTCACAGGTCTGCTCCCCTGTGCCACCCCAGCCCAATCCATCTTCCCTTTTGTCTGTTCAACTGCCCGATAAAACCACCTCCCTGAAATACTGATACAGATGGAAAACTTCCAGCCAGAGCTGCTTTTTAGGGCACTGCCACTTTATTCAGAGCTAAAGCAATTTATCAGTCTGTAGCCTTCAGCTCCAGCCCGACTGGAGTCTCCCTTTGCTTCCCTCTTGGCTCCTCATCTTCCTGGGGGAGGTGCTGCTCAACCTCCCTTGCACCTTGGACCCCTTTGCACTGGGAGAGGGAGGAAGCTGAGGGGTGGGAGGGGTGGGAGAAGTGAAAGGCATTTGGCAGGGCAGTGAGAATGGAGTATTTGTGAAGGGAGGAGTAATTTGCAGTGGCAAAGGAGGCCTGGGAATGTCTGGGCACAGCCCACTTTGCTGATGGTGCCTGGGGCTGGGGGACTGTGTCCTCGCAGGGCTGGGCAGCTCCCAGTCCAGAACGGCCTTCCCTGGTTCTGTGCCCCTGCTGTCTGTGCCATGGCTGGATCCCTGCTGGGATTCAGGAGCAGAGGTGTGCTCACACATAGGTGTGGGACTGGCTAGATGAGCTGGAAATGGAAATCCTTGAGGCCTCTTGCAAGTTCTGGGGCACTGGCATGGAAACACTCAGCAATGTGAACTGGGCAGCTCGTATCTTGGAGCTTCCCTTTCCCTGTTTGTCATTCTCCATCCCATATGCTGAAGGAGTAAACTACTGTAGTCTGCTTCCCCTTAGGGTGGAACTGTTTTAAACTGGGTTTGTTTAGGCTCCAGAGGAAAAAAGTTAACCATCTTTGGGTCAGTTTTATTGCTGGAAACTGGTTGGGAAAGCCTCAAATCTTGCCTGCCACAGTGAGTGCAGCAGCACAACGTGCACCTCCGTGCTGTGTGCAGGACTCAGTTGTATGCAGAAGTAATAACTAATTTCATTTCTGTGTTAAATTGTTCAAATCTGGTACACTGGACTGGCTGGGGTGCAAGTAACCCTTCCCCATAACACCAGCTAGCAGGGTTAAGTATTCCCCAGCAGAAAAATTGGTGTGAGTTTTGTTTGCTCTTTTGGGATTTTTTGTTTTGTGAGGAGGTGATTTTTTTTTTTCCTTCTGGTGTTTGTGTGTATTTTTGTGCTATGTGCATTTTCGTGTGGTTTCTTGTGTTGGCTTGTGGTTGCTGTATTGTGTGGATTTGTGTATATTGTGATGGGGTTTGTGGGTTCTGTACATGTGTTTGACTGTTCATTTTGTGGGATTTGGGGGTTTTACATGTACTTTTAGTTGTCTTCATGTACTGGGGCTTTGGGGTTGCTTTGAGAGGCTCAGGAGAGTTTTGGTAATATTTTTAATTTGGGTCTTTTTTTAGCAGGTTGTGTATATTCAGGGGTTGGCTTTAGTGTTTCTTAGTGGGTTTGGTTATTTTCTGTTCCTTTTAGGCAGGCTGGTGGGTTTGGGGGTGGGAGTTCTGGGTTTTCTATGTGCCTTGGAGTGTGCTCATGTGTTGGATTCGGTGCCTTCAGGTGTGGTATTGTGCTGGTTTGTGGGGTTTGGGCTTTGTGTGTGTGTTTCTGTGTCCTTCTTGTGGTGTTGTGGGGACTTCGTGCTTTCTGTGCGTGTTCTTATGGAAGTTGGTGGTTTCAGTGTGAACGCTTTGGCCTGGGTTTGGATTTCTTTGGTGGCAGGTGGGTTTGGTGTGTGTTTTCAGTGTGTGTATTTGTTCATGTGTGGGGTTTATTAGGGTTTTTTATTTTGTGTGTGTGCTTCGTGGTCTCCGTGCGTGGTTTTTCTTGAGTGGGTTCACGTGCAGTTTTCTGTGGTGTGCTTGGGGATACGTGGGGACTTTTCCTATTTAAAATCCCACAATATTCATAAAGCAATTTTTTTTGTGTGTGTTTTAACCTTGTTTTTCCTATATCAATAGCAAGACAAATTTAATAAAAGGATAGAGTTCTTTAACTTCCTGTACGAGGCTGTATTTTAGGAGTTTGAAATTGCAATTTCAATGTCTTCAACCACGTTGGGAGGAAGGAGGGATAGAATATATCCATGATGTAAGGGCAAATCCTAACGAGAGAGTTTTCCTCTAATTCTCCCCATCGTTTTTCCTGCTTGCAGTTGATTGCCAAAGCTGAAAGGATGCGACTGGAGAAGACCCAACAGACAAGCAAACACATCCGATTCAGTGCTGAGAACTGAGCAGGGATGCTGGTGAGCTTGGAAGTGAACTGCAGGTATTCCAAACAAAACAACAAAACCCAGCCCTCACTACCACCGCTGCTTACAGCAACTAAACCCGGGCCCTCGGACCCAGAACTCTGCAGGTTGCAAGTGTCAAGATTGGTTCTGAATCCCATTTCTAATAGGCTGAGTGTTTACTGCTTCTGAGCCCTTAGGTAAAGCTTTTGGAACACGTGTGTTATGAGATCTTCCTTTAGTTCACTTCCACTTTGTTGGGATTTTTTCTTTTTTTTTTTTTTTTTTTTTTTTTTTTTTTCCTTTTTTTTTTCTTTTTGTTTTGTTTTGTTTTTGTATGTTTTCTACACTAGGTTATAAAATAAAATGCTTGAGAATTTCAGATGTGTATTTCTAATTTTTCCATTTGCTTTTTATGAGACTATAAATAATAAAAGTGGTAAATGCTACATAAACCTCTCTAGGCCTCTTTTTAGTCCATCAAGCTGTTTCAAAATAGAGGAGAATAATCTTCTGTTCTTTTCAAGTGGGTAGGGCTGGCAGGAAATCTGTCATTGAGGAGTCTGGAAGGAAATTTACACACTAAACTAAATTTAGATTTCTTTATTTTTTAGAAGATTCTTCAGAAGAAGAAATAAGAGTATATTTGGTGCATCTTATTACTCGCTTGCAGATAAGTGTTCAAGTTTTGCAGTTCACAAGCCAGGATGGTGATTTTAATGGCTTTAAGGTATTTAATGGGAGACCAGCAATCTGAAAGAAAGGAAAATTAAACGTGAAACTGGAATTCTCCACAAGGGTTCACTTCTATTTGAGGAAGTCTATTGGTGGGGCAGGAATGAATGGAGAGGGAATAGCAGTGATCACATTGAAGACAGCAAGAATACAGAGGGGGAAAGTGCAAGATAAGGGACCCAATTTCAGGGCTGGAGGGGAAGAGCTTGCTGATGGTTCTTGGAAGTGGTGTATGGAGAACTCCTCCCAGAGGGCCCCAGGGCACTCCTGCAGTGTTCCTGTTGAGTGCAACCCCAGCACTTTTAATTGAGTATTATCAAACCTTTAACTCCTCTCTTTTCCTAGGTGGGTGAGTGATTGGGTGACATGGCAGAGAGAAGTTTTCATACCCAACTGTGAAAAAGAATTGATCAAGGAGTGTCTTCTAGGCATCCAGCCTGAAAGACAGGAGGGGTTTGCTTTCTTTTACTTTTTCCCTTTGTGATGTGAAGGGAAAAAATAAACCCCACAGCCTACCATGGGTAAAATGCTTGGGACTTTGCTGCTGGAATATATTTAAGTCAAAAATATATCTGTGTTATAAATAATTTAGTTCATAAATGATTCAGACTTCTTATGTTTAGTGGAGAGCGGAACAGAGCTGCAAAAGCATGAGTTTGGGAGTTTTGCTCATTTATTAATAATTCCTAACTCGAACACAGAGAAGTCACCCTTCTGTTTCTTTCCATATTTATGCAGGTTAATTCCTTACACTTAAACATGAATTTTCTTTTTCTCCTTTTCTGAACTAGTGCAGCAATTTGCTCCAGCAGGGAAGGGCAGCTGGTGTTCAGTATTTCCTGAAAGAGTCAATAACAGAGTTTTTGCCACTTAATTCAGAAGTCAGGAATGGAGAGGATGGCCTAGATGTTTTTACAAAGGAAGCTTGGATTCTCAAGAGTGCCAGAATGGTTTGTGTATTTTTTTCTTTAAGTACACATGACAATTAATTGCAACTGCTGTCTTTCCTCATCCAGCTATGGAGTTTTACCAGCCCAAGGATTGCATCCCTAAAAAGCAACTTATGTTTGACCTCTAGGAGCTTCCCACACTGACTTTTTCCTTTATTTTTCCCCAATAAACACATGTTATTTAGAAATTCAGGATGATGCTGTAAACTTGTAGGGATTCTTAACCTTGGAGTGCTCCTTTATTGTTGCTGATTTTTCTGTCTCCCTGGACTGAGTGTTGTGAAATAACATCATTACATGACCATCCGTCTGCCTGGAGCAGAAGCCAGCATTGATTCTGCTCTTTGTGACCCAGCTCAGGGCTGAATCTGACATTATTTTTAGCACTCATATTTTTACCTCTCTTCCAGGAGTTGCAGACTGTGCATGGCAGCAGCAGGACTGGTTTTAGTGGGACACCTGTGGTGTGCAAAAGCCCGGTTTTCAATAGCCAGTGGCTCCCACTCACACATGATGCTGCCACCCCACTATCCCTTCACCTGTCCCTGCAGTGTGGAAGAACCTTTTTACTCTTGATTTTGCACTTCTGGTTAATGTTTGTTTGCCTGTCCTCATCCTGCCATCATCACCTGCAGCAAACCTGTACTGCCTGGTTTATTTTACACAGCTAATACTTGTGTTTTGGGAGCATTTTCCCCCCGAGATGTTCACTGTACTCTACTTTAAGTCAGACTCCAAGGCAGCCTTGAAAGCCAGCAGGTAAGTAAATTATCTTTTTCTAGAGGGGCTCTAAATCACATTAGAAAATCACCCTCTGATAGATGACAAAGGCACTTGCCTGTCCAGGTCCCTGAAAACACAGGTCAGTGTCATAACTGCTTTCTTAACAGTAGCAGAGTGTCTAATGATCCCGGGCAGGATTAAATCATGGGAATCATGCTGCACAGCACTGGAAAAATAATCACATCAGGTATGCTTGGGTGGCCTTGAGATTGCCTGAGTGTGGCAGTAATGCAGTTATCCTACCTACAAGGGATGGGTCTGCTCTGGATGGTGTAGGGAAGTTGCCAGTTCCCAGGGGCTTGGCAGCACACCAGTTTCCCTTGGTTTCCAGCCCTTGTGTCCATCCCTGCCTTTGCTGGGGCAGTGCTGACAGCATACTTGGCACTCTGAGCTGTCACCCAGTCACAGCAATGCCAAAAAACGAGGCAGGAGGAGCTGGGAAAGCTTTGCTGGCCGTTGCCAGGGTAACTGGTTTTGTGCTGGACAAACACTGCTGTGCTTTTCTCGCCCTGTGGCATTTTGAGTGGAACCAAACACAAGTGGAACCAAGCCTCCTGAAGAGGCAAAACAAATGGGACATGGGTGAAGGGAAGGGACAAACCAGGCCCTTGGGAGTGAGTGGTGTCTCTCAGAGCCCAGGGCTACCTGGGGTCTTTCTCCCAGGGCCCTGCTCACCCCTTGGAGGCAGTTGGCTGCCAGGAATACTGTTTCCAAGTGTTTCCTTGCAGTGTGCAATCCTGGTGATTTGTGTGAAAGCAAGCACTTGGAATGCAGTGAGGAGTCTGATGGGAAATGCCTGCCTTCCAGTATGGTGTGATTTAATTAAGGCCTTTAACTACCTCTTTTACCATTCTGGGCTGGAGTAGGGACTTCAGCGCCATCATGTTTAGTTTTTGGCGGTTTTTTTTACTCCTTTTCCATTCCTTCTGTGGTGTTACTACCCTGACTAAGCTGACAAGTGCTCCAGTCCGGTGCTATATCTGCTCCTTGCTCTGAAGGCCTGGGAAGGGAGGCTCGTGCCTGGGCCGGGCTGAGGGGCCTCCCGGGACCAGCAGAGGGCAAAGCTGCTCCAGCTGTCCTGGGCTGGAGGCGCAAACAGGGCCCGGGACAGCTGGGCTGTCCCCTAAGGAAAGCCCTGTACTTTGATTTTGGGCAAGAAAAATGGTCCATTTCTCCTACTCCCGAATGATGTATGGGGCAGATATGGTTAAATACCTCCTTACCTCCGTGCCTTATGATTTGTAGAGTCTTCCTTTTCCTTTACTGTCTTCCTTTTATGCCTATTCCTTCTCTGTTTGCCATTGGCTGCCAGGATTAAAGGTGAACCCTTTCCCTCTGACTCTCATCACCTCCTTACCCACCAGCATGTCTGAAACTCTCCAGCTCTGATCCTCACCCTTTTGCCATGCTCTTACTCTGATGGGAAAACCAGAATGTGACTATGATTGAGGCAAAATACTGAGAATTGCTTGTGTGTTGAAAGGTGCAGCAGTGCAGCCTGCCTGGGCTTTGGCTGCAGGTATCCATGTATTTTGTAGCCACCTCTTTCCCTCAGTACAACTAGATAGAGGTACAGCTGCAGCAGTGCCACTCATCCACAGCTTCCAGCAGGGAGACACACGCAGAGCCACTTTGCAGCTTTTAAGCCTGAATTTGGCACCACGTCCCCTGTTCCAGGTGCCCTGATTACAGCTCCTGTGCTGTGTTTTATATCCCATTTGTTGTCCAAGTGTTTGGACATGGGCACGTGGCTTGTGGCTGGGTTGGAATCTTGCCTTTAGGGAGACATGACAGTGTGGCCCACTCTTTCAAAGGCCTGCTGTCTTGCTTTGTTGGTTGGGAACTTTACATTTATTTTGTCTTAAATTATGTGTATATAATTATATATATATGTGTATAATTTTTTTTTGGTGTGCAAAAGCAACAATTTTAAGGAAAACTCAAATGGATTAAAGCAACTGGTAGCTGAGTGGTGCATGCAGAAGAGAGAGCCCTTCCTTGGGGAGTTTCCTGAGGAGTTTTTATTGGAGAGGGGTGGCTGTAGCTTTCACAATGAGGAGGTATAGCTGCGAGAGCTAATGCAGTGTGTGGTCATGTGGTACATGGAGAGGGTAACTTATCCTTTGGATGTGAGGGGGCACTTTGTGGGGGGAAATGGGGATATTCATGAGGCAGGGACTGGGGGAGTGTTTCTGGAACTTCTGCTGGCATCCTGCACTAGGAAGAGACAGCTTGCCCAGAAAATGTTCTCTCTCCACTCTCCCAGTGGGAAGGCTGCTGGATGGCAGGCACTGTGTCCTGCTGTGTGGGCAGATGTTCATCAGCCTGTCTCACCACGGTGATTCTGATTCCAGCCTTTCCAAATCTCCACGGCTGCCTCATCTAGAGAGCTCCTGACCCACGTTCAAAGGGTTCATTTTGTAAACCGTTTTTGTTGTTGTAGTTGTGTCTCAGCACTGTCTGGCTTTAGCTGGGATGGGGATGAGAAGTGACAAGGTGCCACAGGGGAGCTCTTCTCTTGGGGTTCACATCATGCCTGAAGCCTGACCGGAAACCTCCTGAGAGGAGCTGACCTGCCAGACCCTTCCAAACACCAGCTTGACCAAGCAACTCTGCTTCCCAGTGAAATGGGCTTCCCAGCTTTGTGGCCTTCACCTCTCCTAGCCTGCCACAATGTTTCCTGAGAAGGAGGTGACGGTGGCTCTATGCAGAGGCAGGACAGACCCTTGTGGCCATGGATCACCAAGAATCTGGCTGATGTTCTTGGCCTCAGCAAGCTGGCTCCGTGCTGGGGCTGCACGAGTGTCTCTTGGGAACATCCTGTGTCTGCTGTGGAAAAGGCAGGAGCAATTACAGCACAGATGTAGAAAAGATGCTATTTTTCAGTGACATGGCTCTGCTGTAGATGCTCACAGAAAGCTCTCAGGGATGTCTCAGACTGAGTGGCCGTGTCAGATTTGTTGCTGTGACCAAATACAGGTATTTCCAATTAATACGGCTATTAAATAATTACATGAAATAACAGCAATCTGAGGAAGCATGCATGACTAAGATTCAGTGAGACCAAATATTTGCTTAAAGGTTTTTGGTCTGATTTTTTAAAATGCAGCAATTCAAAGTCTTTTCATGCAGCACAAGAGCCTCTTCTGCTATTTCAAAGGTTAGCACAGAAAGTCGATGCACAGAAATACAGATGTAGCTTCTAAAGTCTATTTTATGCATAATATCAAAATCAAAATGAAAATCTTGACATTTGGACAGGACAAGATGAAAGACTAAAGCCGGTCTGTGGCTTTCAGTATCGAAGTACAAAGCCCAGCATAATGTGACACTAATCTATGCGATAGCGTGGGCAGCTTGGGGCCCATCAGGTCCATCTGATGAGGTTCTGCCACCATCCCATCTGTTTTGTATTCATCTGTCACTGAGACTCGGAGCCACCGGAGAGGAAAAAGAACTGGCAGTGTCATGCTGTGGTTTTTCAGCATCACTACAGGCAGTGTGGGAATTGCTAGGGCTTGTTTCCCGGTGCTTGTCAGGGGCATACAAACATTATGTGGGAGAAAACCCACTAGATCTATAAATACCACTCCTTCCTAGGAGTAAACACTGTTATCAGTCAGGATTTCTAGACCAAAAGCTACACTTCCATCGTGTTTCAGCTCTTCCTGAGCTAGAAGGGATGATGGATGTTGTGCTTGGTGTGTCAGCTTCCCCCTGCTACAGTCTGAATCCTGCTGTACAGTACAACCACTAGAGGAAAGGCGTGCACTGGGGACTCCCTGAGCTGCAGTGTGCCGGGATCGCTGCACGCACATCTCTTAAAGCAACTCCCATGAAGATTTGGCTAGCAGCAGCTGTTCAAAGGGAGAACAAGGCAGAGCAGCCATAGACCCCGTGGGACTGAGGTTTCCTTGAACTCAGCACACACCTCCAGCAGTTGGCATTGGAAGATGGGGGGGAAAAAAGGGAAAAACAGATGCTGAAAGCTCCCTGAAATAGCCCCTGAGCCTCTGGAGGGCAAAGTACGTCTTTTCACTCCTGCTTTTTATCCCTTGTGGTAGGCTCTTTTCCAGTCCTTACTGAAGAGTAAATGCTTTTTCTGTGTATTCCCTGCGGGCTGCCCTACTTTACATCATCACCTTGGAGATGGAAAACACAATGCTCTGCGGAATCTGCTTGTCACGATTCCTAATTTTCTCCATCGGAGGTGAGGAAGCCAAGCCCGGAGCCCGCTGCAGTCCCTGGGCAGCCGCAGCTGAGCGCTGCGCGGTGGGGGCTGTAGCTCTGGGAGGTGAACGCAGCAGGCACGGGGAGGTATTTGGGACCTCGCTGGCACGGGTGGCCGCTCCGACCCTCGGCGTGGTGCCTTTGTTCTCCGGCAGTTTCCATGGTGCTCCCGCTGTGTGCGCAGACCTGTCTGCAGGCAGCACTCCTCTCCAGCGCGCCGTGCCCGCTGCATCTCACTGCGCCGCAGGGCTGCCAGGCATCGGCCACGCCGACATCCTGCAGCCTGCCTGCCTGCCTGGCAAACCTCTGCCAGCTATGGACTGCTGGCTTTTAACACAACTGAGTCGTTATAGACCGGAATTCAGCTCAGCTTGTCGCCTGTCGCGTTTAGCAAAACCAGAGGAGGGCCCTTACCCCAAAGGGGTGGTGGCTGTAAAATGATAAAGCAATAGAGGCATGGCAAGAGGGAGCAGCCATGCTGCTCGCTGCAGCACTCAAATTTTATCTTCCTCTGGCACGGGTGCGGCAGCTGATGATCTGTACATGTAACACACAGCGACTGGCCAGAGCGAAGTGGAGCTCCTTTATCTGTTATCTCGTGTTAATTCCCTGCTAATTGTTCTGATACCAGAGCACTGACCTCCCCGAGGCGTCAGCAGGGAGGAACTCCTGCTCCTTATGTCAGGTGCAGAGTCAGGAGGCTGGGTGACCTGGCCCCCGTTTTTATGCCCGGGGGTATTATCCCTCGGGACATCCCGAGCTTTGAGCCTGCTCACAGGATCACAGTGGAGTGCTTAGAGCCTGATGCTGGAAATATTTCCGCGAGAAAACCAGTTCCGTGAATCTTACAGGCTGTTCATCCAAACGGAACTGGAGTGTAAAATCACTGCCCAAGTGGAAAAGTGGGTGGAAGGGCAAAGCTGTGCCGGGGGGGAGGATTCTAACTCCAGGCACAGGAGAGAGGACTTTTAAGTGGTGGGAACAAGGCTGGAGGTCTGTCAGCAGGATGTGTACAGGAACACAGTTTAACCCAGGACATGCAGATGTCAATGAGAAATGGAACAATATTAGAGTCCACGTCGAAATACAGAAACAATCTCCTCAAGGACAAAAGAGTGACTAGGAAAGAGATGTCCTAAACACAACAACTCAATTCTTGGAGCAGAAAAATGGTTTTCTTCATTAAGGTGAATCTTGTACTCTGTGTTGGGATAGAGCAGGCTGCTCCCCGAAGCTGGACACGGACATGAACAGTTCCTAAATCTTGGCAGAGATTTTCAAGGATGCCTAGGAAATTATAATGCCCAATTAAATAGGAATTGGTCATCCAAGTCCCTCAGGCGGTCCTGAAAATTGCAGCCACTCTGCACTGCAAAAAATTTTCAGTCAGATTTTTTCCTTCTGCTTCCCTTTGTGCTCCTCTCCCAGGGCCATCGACAGTTCCTGCTGGCACAGAGCCGTGGCTGAAATGAAAGCTAAGGAGCCTGGCTTGGAAACATGGCATTTGAGCAGCCTTGGTGGGGACAGGAGACAGCATCATCTGTCCCTGCTGAGGCCATTCAGAACTGGAGACTTTTTTTTTTTTTCCCTACCAGGTATCTCTCTCATTTTTGGCCCATTTTTGTACCTCTGATTTGAGCATACCAAGCCAGATCAGCAGTGGAAAAGGGGACTTTGTTGGGAATGGTGGGAACCACAGGGAGCTTCCCTCGACTAAACTGACTTCCTAGGAACCCCTGGGAACTTCACTATGTCCTTGATTTCTTCCCCAGCAGCTCCATTCTTAGAATGGGTTGTACTTGAGTACACAGGTGAGGAAAGGCCTTTACCTGGTAAAAGTTTGGGAGATAAGAAAGGAGCAAAAAAGCCCGATTATTTAGGAAGTAAGTGGTAAAATAGATCTGGAAGAAACCAGAGGAGAAACCCAGTTCTGAGTGTGAGCAGGAACAGTATTCCAAGCTTCCCTGGGAGACGTCCTCCAACAAAATTTTCAAATACAGGACATGTGGTCATGGCCAAGAACATTGCTTTCCTCTCACTGGGGGCTTGGTTTTCCACCAACTCCCTGTGCTCCACCCTTGTCAATAACCAAGTCTCCATCCCATCATCTATTAACAGATGTTATTGCTTCTCAGCCTTCCTTGTCATCCAGATCCCTCCAGTGTACCTGTGGCTCCAGAGTTCCTGAGCTACCTTGCCAGCGTGAGGCATGCTGGAGGTGTGCTGCTGCTTCCCAGGAATAAACCTGTTGGTTGTGCACAAGGCATTGTGGCAGGACCCGAGGAGGAGATGTGCCCTGGTGTGACAGGGGTGACTTGGACACACGTTCCTTCTGGACATACCGGGAGATGGAGAGCGTTAACAGCAGTAAGGCAAGCGGGTGAAACTTTCCTTCCGCACGGTTTTGGGAAGATGTCCTCTGCACCTGCAAGTGTTCCACTAGTGAGGAATCACGGTGCTTTCCCTTCACACAGCCGGTGGCTCTTGTTCAGCAAAAGGCATGCCAGGTGTTACAAAAGGCTGCCAAGGTGTCAGCAGGGAATGGATGTAGGGACGTGGAGCTGGAGGTGGGGCTTAAAGGGTTTGGCTAAATCCCGACGCAAACGCAACTAAGTAGTTGTTAAATTAATTAGCAGGTTGGAGTAAATTTAGCATCTCCCTAATGCGCTGGAAGTCATGGCCACTTCGGAGCATGTGCCTCCCGGGGCCAGTTTTAGCTGATGGCACCGGGAGTTGCTGATGTGATGACGGACTGGGACAGGGCATCCGTACGACTTTTGCAGAGGAATAAATGTTGATTAGCAGCTTTCCAACACCTCGTGCTAAAGAACAAACTATTTTTGGAAAGGAACTTGAGTGAAGCAGCAAATTCATTCTCTGCTGAATAAGGGGATCATTTGTTTTAATAGCGGATTGCTCTGTTAAGGAGACAGGAATTTTGGTGAGCATTTGTGACATGGTGCCACATTTAAATGTGAGCGAGCGAGGGTTTCCTTGGTTAGAAAGATTGGCAGAGGTATAGTGAGCTCCCGTAGCTGAAATTCGGGGATAAATTAGTGTCATCGGTCGTTGGAACCACTTGCCTAGGGATGGAACGAATTTATCTTAACTTTGTTATTTTAAATCCCTTTCCTGAGGTATATATTGTAGCTTCACCAGCTGTTTGGGGTTTGTTTTCGAGGGAAATTGTATTTCCAGAAATCCTTGTCATATGTGGGAGATCGGGCTCTCTGATTATAGGGTTCTCCCCGGCCTTAAAAGATATGAATGTAGGCAGCAGGGAAGGATTCTCCCTCACCCATTACCCTCCCAGATAATGTCCAAAAGGCGCTCGCGGATTTTTAACCCTGTGAGAGGAGGGAGGGTGGGATATGAGGACCATCACAGCTGAGGATACCCGCGTTTCTCCACAACCCCGAGCCGCGGCTTCATCCCTGTGTTTTGACGCTCGGAGCCGAAGGGGAAAGGTGCATCACTCCTCCGTCATTTACAACAAAAGCCCCCGCGGGTTGGGCGCGGGGTGCGCGGAGCGGTGCCTGCGTGTGTGTGTGATCGCGGGTGGGGTGTACCGGGGCTGTGCGTGTGTGTGTGTGTGTGATCGCGAGTGGGGTGTACCGGGGCTGTGCGTGTGTGTGTGTGTGTGTGATCGCGGGTGGGGTGTACCGGGGCTGTGCGTGTGTGTGTGTGGGGTGGGGTGTACCGGGGCTGTGCGTGTGTGTGTGTGTGTGTGATCGCG
>WEIU01014764.1:150405-234488 GCA_013389925.1 Aegithalos caudatus
GTTTCTTCTGAGTAAGCAGTAAGCCTGAAAATATAGAAAAATGCCCACACTGTCCAAAACCCTCAAAACACTTTGTGAACATTTCCATGCTGATCCCTGCCTGCGTCTGCTGGAAACACAGCTTGGTGCTCTCAATGTCTGCAGCTTTGTTGCCTGTTGAGGTGAGACCTTTGTGAAGCTTTTTTGCAGTCCTGTTATATAACAAACATATCCTGTGTGTATGTAAGTCTTATTATGAAGTGTTTATTGCGAAGTTGTCTTTGTAGAGGACTTTAGGCTTTGTTTTGGGGTGACCTGCTGTGTGAGGCCACTCACACTATAAGGGGTATTAGTTCTCTCTCTATGGACACTGGTTGGAAAATGGGTTATGGAATCCTCCTGGTTAAGTGTTAATAAGGAACACTTGATTAACGCAGTGGGGAAAATGTAATATGTTCTGTTCTGATGGCTGTACTTTCTTTCCCTTTTATCCTTCTTTCTGAAGTGCCCAATTGTCCTTACTGGGACGGTGAGTCAGCTGGGAACACAGAAACAACTGTGGTATCCAGCAGGATGCAGAGGTCAAAATGTAACTGTGTTCAAAGAATAAAAGTATTTAGGGAAAGGGGAGGGGGTGTGAGCTAGGTGTTGTTGTTCATTACCCGCGGGAGATTTATGAACTTGGGTGGGAGAAGCAGGTTGTTGATGCACAGAGAGCTGGAGCTTTGCTAGCGTGCATCTGACTGAAACAGTCTGATAAAATTTGCTGATAAAATCTGCTTAAGAGCTTCAGAGCCAAAAGCTGCACCTTGCTCACTACCAGTGTCAGAAGTAATCTTGGGCAGAAGTAAACCTGGAAAATGAGTCACAGCCACCCATTTGTTGTCTCTGCTTATGCATTTTGGTTATTTACTTTATTGTAATTTTTTGTTTTGTTGGGCCATCAGGTCTGGAAGTGTTTTGTTTTATCTGACGAACTTGACCGATCCCAAAGAGAAGTAGGAGCACAGTCTATCATGGGGCAGTTCAGGCTTCCTGTATTAAAGGAATCTTTGTTTTTGCACCAAGGATTCATTCAGCAGCATCTCCCTGCTGTGTGTTGGGTGTTTGCCATGTTATCTCTCTGAGCTGAGTTCTGCTGGTGCAGGTGAAGGTGCAGCTTGGGCAGATGGAGCTGCTGACCTGGCTCTCCCAGGGGTTCTCCCTGAGCGCTGCTTTGACCACTTACAGCCAAGGCAAGTTCCCTCTGTGTTGCCTTTAGCATTAAAGCTGTGCTTGCTGAAAACTGGGGAGAAGCTTTAGGGAAAGCATTCCTTGCTTTATTTGAACTTCATTTATTAAGATGGTCTGGGTGTTTTGATGTGATGTTTGTAGGGTAACAAACAGACTTTACCATGAGCAGCATGTGGGATGTGTGTGAGGCACAGATTCAGGTGAGGGAATGGTGCCCAGCCTAAAGTCCTGTCAATCTTCCCTAAGTTGTGAGTCCTGCTGGAGAACTTGAACCTCACGGGATGCTTGCAGGATCTGATGGAGGGCAATGTGTTCCAGGCATTCAGGCAGGCTGAGTTGGAGCCAGTGACACGGTGCTGTAAATACCCTTGTCGTTTGTGTTAGGTCAGAGGGTGAAGTGTTGTTTTATGAGCTTACCTCTGAAAAGATGGAGGGTGTCCAGACCTCATTCATCTTCTGCAGTGTTTCTAAACGTTGTGGTTCCTGTTTTTCTTAAGGGAAAAACAAACAAACAAACAAAAAAAACAAAACAAACAAACAAACAAAAAACAAAAACAAAAGCTAATTCTACATTATTTATGTACTTATACGTGTATACTCAGAAAATAGCAAACCGAGGGCAGTTTGCATTTTACAGCTCCTCCGTACCATCACAAATAGCTCGTACCTAAAATCGCTGGGTTAAAAACAGCACAAACGCCCCCTCTCCCCGAATGCACTCCCACATACGCAACTCCAAGAGGAAAAAAATAAACTTTGCGATGAATTCCGGAGTGCTTGGTATGTGATATAAACTAGTAGCTGGCTCTTGGATCCCACAAGCAGAACCCTTCAGAAGTATCCTCTGTAGGCTCAGCGAGTGTGCTCAGTTTTTGTTTGTAGTTTTATCTTTCTAGAATCTGTCTTTCCCCCCGCTCTGGGAGTGGGCTGGCTGCCAGCGCTTGTGAGCCGTGACCCGCAGCTGCTGCTGCGCTCAGGAATGCGCCGGGCTCCAGCGGCACCGGCATCGGGGCTGCCCTCGCCTCTGGAGCGTGCCCGGCGTGGCTGGCGAGGGCTCGGGCAGGGCTCGGGCAGGAGTAGCGCTCTGGTGGCGGCACAGGAGCTTTCTGGGAGCTCGGGCTGGAGGCGAACAGCCTGGCCTCGCTTCAAGGCGGGTTTAGTTCCCGCCGGGAGCAGCAGCTGCTCGCTGCCCAGGAGCCAAAGCCCGTGGGTTCGCCCGGCGCAGCACTCGCGGCGTCACATGCTGCGTGTGCAGCTCTTGTAGCGCTGTTAACTTTGGGAATTTTTAGATCCGGAGCGTGGCACTAATAACGCAGTCTTAGATTGCCTATAAATAGCTTCTTGTGTCCGAACCTGCCCTTTAATGAGGCTATTTCTGTCGCGGTTGGAGGCTTGCACTGGACAATCCCTGCTTGGCTCTTCCTTGTCTTGCTGTGCGTTCTCTGCTCTCTCCTGGCTGGCTGGTGTTGGACAAGGAGGATGTTCCAAAAGGTTTAAAGCCTCTTTGTTATGGATGCTGTTGGGATATACCTGAAAAACAGAAAGTCGGGCTGACACTCCTGAATCTGGTTTGATTTTTTTCTGACTGTGGTTCTTTATCAGGGACCAAGAGCACACATGATTGTCAGATGACAAAAATTGGTGAAAAGATGCCATTGCCGTCCTATTTCTGCCCCCCCATGCCAAGCAAGTGTCAGCACAACCTTCCTCAGACTTTCCTGGGAGCAAGAACAGGCTGTTCCCAAGGGTCACAGAGTGCTGAAAGCCATGGATAATAGACTTTCTACCTGCTGGGCCCAAGCCTTGCATAAGCAATGTGCAAATTTGAGGCTGAAAGTTTCACCCGTGGCCTGTTTTTAGTTGCCAGACCTCTTGTGTGTTTGTTTGCAAACAGTCAGGTGGCTTAGGAAGGCCCTTGGAGCAGCAGCCCAGATTGCTGCTATTTGAGCACTCGTTCCTAGTACAGGAATAGCAAGCTGCTGTGTGTGTCACTTCACCATTAGAGGGGGAATTTCATATTCAGCAAACCTTTGCTTTATATTAATCATCCCTACGGATCCTCGCTGAATGAAGCAAAAGCCCCAAACAACAACCTTGATTTTTAGTGATGCTTTTTATGGGAATTATCAAATTGTAAGGATGGAATTGGAGAAAATTATTTATTAAATCTAAAAAAGAGGGTGAGAAGAACAGGTGATCTTAAGTTTCTGTGACACTAAAATGACAAAGGGGGAGGCCTTACAGTTCTCAAAATGACAGGTGGGCAAGTCAGAGCAAGTAGGGAGCCAGAAGACTTGGGTATAAATATTTAGAGGTAAAATTACCTCTGCAAAACTGCTTTTGGCTCCGGAGGCTGCCAGTTCTCCTTCTGTTTGTTCAGCTCAAAGAAGAATCTATATTTAGTAAAGCAAATGGGTATGAAATCTATATCAAAGCATTTTGTGTGACAGGTTTCAGAGGTGGTGGTGAGATCTGGTACGAGGTGCAGGCACTGCAGAAAATCAGTTGGTGCTCTCAGTTGGTGCTGTGCTTTTATAATATGAAATTACTTAATCAATTGCACACTCAGTACAGGCTAATGAGTGATGGTGCCTGGCAGGTAGTTTAGCTGCTTCTGGCCTTGGCACTCGTGTTTGGACCGAGCTGTTGCTGCTCCCCCGATGGGGCTCTGCATCACTTGACAGACCCGGGGTCTCCTTCGCAGCGGTGTTTTTAAAAGCACCAGATTGCTGATGGTTCCGTGCAGAGGTGAGGGGAACCCTTGGCATCTCCCAGGGCGGTGCTGGGGGTGGAAGAAAGCTCTGGCTGTCTGTACTGTGACCTGACACAGCCTTGCTGTGACTAAACATAGTTTGGTGTTCTGTGCACCTGCCAGCCGGCCTCTCGCTGTGCCCGATCCGGGGGGAACACAGACCCGGACCTGGACCTGGAGCTGAAGGGACATTGCTCACCTTGCTCTGTCCTGCCAGGGAAAGTTCTTTATCCTCTCAGAGGGTCTGTCCTTTGAGGCTCTGGGAAGCTGAGCAAAGCCTCCCTACTGTTGCTTTAATTTGAGTGCTTGTCTGTGGGAGCTTTGGCACTGTGGGGTGTGTGAGTGCAGCGTGCTTCTCTTCCCGGTAACAAGTTCCCCTCAAAGGATGGTTGTGTTGCACCTGTGATTGCTCCTCTCCTTTTCATCAAGGTTTGGCAGATTAGACGTTCATTTCAGACAAAATTGCTGAGCAACATCATCATCTTTTTAAAATGAGTAATAGAGTGTCCTGATGACTGTGATCCCGATTATGATCTATCAAATTGAAATCCTAGGAATGCGGTGTTTTGTAAAAACAAGCTGCAGTGACCCCTCCAGCTTCCTCCAGTACCGTTGCTATGACAAACCAAGGCCAGGGCATAAAGCAATCCTCTGCCCAGGGCTGCTGCCATTCAGCAAAGCTTGGAGGGACACGGTCACCTTAGCTTCAGCTCCAGCCTCACATCCCTTCTCCAGTCTGTGCTGCCTCTGCAGAAGTAACAAAATCCATGTTCGCTTAGGGGCAGCCGAGTTCAGGTCTGTGTAAAGAACAGGTTTTTAAACACTTGTAACTCAAGTTCTACTTCTGGATTGCACTGCCAGTGATTATTTAGATTAAGTGAGTTAATGTTGCAGCGCATCTTGATACAAACCGAATGCGTGTAAGAGGCTGGAGAGCAAGTACTGTATCAATTCCCCTTTTGTCTTGAGTTTCAGTTCAGAGGGATTTTAAGTGGGGTTTCTAAGGCTTGTACGTGCAACCTGAGGAATTAATCTGTAAGGGCACAGTGGCTCACTGTTGCTGAATATGTACCATCCTTGTTAAACAATTCCCAAGAGAAATTCTTTTGTATTTGACACAGTTGCTCACCTGTGCAATGTCCAGTGTTGTAAAAAAAGGCTATGTCAAGTCTTACTCCAAAGAGAACGCTGCTTTTTGTTGAAAGATAATTGAAGGTTTACACGATGTCCTTTTACTGTGCCAGGATGTTTTTAAAGGTCTGCTAGGCAGCTTATCTGTCATAGACTTTATACAGAAATTGCAGTGACCCCTCTAGACTTATTTTTCCAGTGAGGTAGCTAGAGTAGCACATGATGACACACTCATCTGAAAGAAAAATAAAAGGGAAACGCTAGCTTAAGGTACATTCCAAAGAAAGATTTCCATATTGTAGGAAGCTGGAAGGATTAGAGCAGGAAAAGTAAGTATTGAGAAACCAAAGACAGTAAAAATTTCTTACTACAAATGGGTGGTTACTTGAATGTTTGTGAAACTCTTGATATCTGTAATTAGCATATTTACTGTACTTGTCATAAAATAACTCTGACCTAAATGCAGTTACTGATATAAATGTGTTTTCTTTAATATAGGAGTGAAAAATTAAATCTTCTACTTTAGAGATGACACAAATACGTATTTTTGGTCCCTGTTTGTAGGCAGATGGAATTATGTATGGCAGAACACTTACCATGGTAACATAGATTATGACAGCTGAGCCACTTTTTTATACTTAAGATCCAGTGGAAGCCATGGAATATCTATAAAAGGTAACACTTCTCTTGCATTTTTAATTATGTTGATGATGATGTATTTCACTCAGAGTCCATTTAATGTATAATTCATATAATTTATGCAATATGAGTATCAAATTTAGATGAACATAAACAAGCATATAGAAATCAGTACACATTTAGAGAAATCCTTATTTTCTAGCATATACACACTGGACAAGGATTTGCACTTGGCATTTTGTATTGGTTTCTATCCCTGTGGCTGGAAAACCTGTGCAAATGAAATTGTACCTCTTGTTTGTAACTAAACATCTCTGTTAAGGATTCTGACAAAAGTGAAAGCAGTGATGCATCTTGATGTATTGGTTATGTTAGACTGAAAAGTTATTCTGCTGTGAAGCTGGAAAACTCACCTGAACATTTTACACTGCTGGCCACAACAGCTGGAAATGAGGTATCAGGAAAGATGGGAATCTTCTGTTCTCTAAGCCTAAATGAAAAGTTGCAGGTAAAGTTACCTGTGTCTTGATTTAGGCAGCTTTTATTTGGCTGTATCACCCACAGTAGGAGATACAACAAAAGGCAGTTTTTAAAGGGCAGATCAGCATCTGTGTCAGTTTAAAAAATAAAAAAGGAAGTCTGTCTCAGGTTTTTGGGATGAGTTGTCATCAATCATGATTCCCTGCCATGAACACTCACGTCTTGCCTCCTTGTGGAAGGAACATCCAGTAATCCTGTTTTACCTGACAAGTGCTGTGCTCAGCTGGCATCGAGCTCCTGCTCCAAAGAAAAGTGTCAAAGCGGCTCTGAAGCCTGGTGTGGAGCCACAGCTACACCGTCTGTGACCCCAAACGTAAGTGCCACGGAGTTGCCTTCTTTTGGTTTACTTGATTCTCAGAGTGCAGGGACTGAAGACCAGTTGGTGTCGTTCTGAATATTCTGAATGTCTCCCCACAAGCATTAAAATGAACAAACCAGCCTGCAGCCTTGGTGGTGCCATCAGAGCCCACTGCCTGATGTGTTGGCAGACACAGCCACGGTTGCTGCTCTGTGTTAGTTGACACGACAGACGTTTCACTTCCAACTCCAAATTTGCATTGCTGGGATTGCTCCTGAGCAATTTGGACACCAGTAGATGTGGGAAATGCTGGTGTTTGTCCAGATGCATGGACTTGAGAAGAAAAGTCACATAACTAGCCAGATATTGGAACAGCATGCACATTTCAGATATCCTGTGCACAAGTGTGCTTGTGTGTCACGCTGTCCTCTGTGCCTTGCTCGGGTTTTTGAGTGTCCTTGCAAAGGAAGGGCTGGAGTTAAACATCTGCACCGGGCAAGGATTGTGCAGGATGGCCTGGTTGTGTAGCTGGACAGCCTCTGAAGGGATAACCCAGCAGGAACAAACCCACCGTGTTCAGCCACTGAGCTGCAGAGTTATTGCATCTGGCCAGAAGTGCTTTCTAATTCAGTTCAGTTTGTATTTCCTAAGCTTTTCTTATATGTTGGGTGTTGGAAGTCTTTGTTTACTGTAGGTTTGCCAGAACCAGCAAAGGTTGGATGTGTTAATAGACCTGCATGGCACGGACTCTCAGATAATGAGATGTTGAAATTAGCCATGTTCTTCTTTGCTGGTTCTTTTTTCATCTGGTGAGAAAATGAATTGTACCTGTTGGAGCCCAGATCTTGATTTCACATGTCTCTGCAAAAGCCTGTCAGGCAGCCTGCTGTTGGCTCACAAAGAGGAAAGTTGCTAGAGCTGAGGTAAGGATATGGCTTTTGCTTCCAAACATCAGCACCCAGGCATGACAGCTTGTATCCTCGCCTCTGGATTGACCTGCTGGATTATCAACTGCTTGCAGGCACAGTTGTGTTGGAAGTGTGGTGAACTTCAAGGTGCCGCTGCTGAGATGGAAGGGTAAGATTCAACAAATGAGCTTTTTATCCTGGTGTCATATGTATTAATGCACGAATAATTGAGATACTGGAGTAGCTTTAAGCTAGTAATCCATAGCTTTTTAAGAAAAATAAATATGCAGCTTCCAAAATGTCAGGAGCACCATTTTCATATCAATTGCCCTCTTGGGGGTATTGCTGATTCTACACATAGCTGTGCTATTTGCTGGCTATTGCTTGATGACTGCAAAACATCAGCATTCAAAAACTCTTGAAAAGCAAAATTAGGCAGTGATTGAGAATTTGGGCAGCAAGTCCCCAGCAGTATTATTTTAGAGGACTGGTCTCCCCCACAGAGGGAGAAATAAACAGGATACTCTGCTGCTAGGGCCTTAAACACAAACCTGACTTGTGTCAGCTCCTCAGCCTCATGTTTGGAGTGACTGTGGTTTTCTGTTTGTTCTATTTGCTACATATGTTGGGCCAGTGTTAGTGGTTGTTATGTAAATGTGTCCAGAGGGTAAGTTCTATTTAACCAAAGATATTCCCAGTAGTAGTGTTGTTTTCTTGGGAGTGCCTGCCTGGCTGATTTTATAGCATGGTCTAGCAAATACATCAAAGGTTTTTGAAAGATGCACTCGAGCTGTAGGCCAGGCCTCCATACACGTGTCCCTTCCTTCAGCCAAAATCTCAGCAGAGAGCTTGATCAAGGCATTTTCCTCTGGACATACTTGAAATTGTGGGAGATGAGACATGAAATTTCTGATAGGGGATTATTATCAACCAGCAAGAATTGTTGAGAGAATGGAGGCTGTCTATAACTGCTGACCTTGGCCTAATGGGAATCTATGGGAATAAGAATATCTTGTTATGGGAAGCTGTTTACTTGGAGCTTTCTCTTGATTTGCCACCTAAAAGTTCATTTCAGACATTTCCCATACGCATTTTCCTGAGATGCGACTCATGTTGCAACTTTAATGTTGTTCCAATAATTCAGGCATCTCCTAGAGCAATTCTGGTGGCTGCAAAGCTGCAATTCTTCCCCTCATTTCCTTCTAATGCCTTAGCAGCGTGGGCTGGAAGGTGTTTGTGTCAGGGCACAGCCTTGAGTCACGCCAGGCCAAGATGCTGAGGGATTCAGACGGTCTGGTTTGCCAAAGTGGGTGTTCTGTCAAACTGACACTGCAACAACCCTGGCTTTTGTGAGCATCAGCACTGCAAAGCTGTGTGGGAAGGTTAGGGTTTGAAAAAGTGACACCTTTTGATGTGGCAGCTGGGTGACTTGTTCACTGGCTTCAGGAAGGAATCTAGGACTTGAAGGGCTCTGAAAACCGCTTTGGTGCTCTTTGTCGTGCATCTTCTTTCAAGTCCAAACCTATGAAATTCTCCTTTAAAAAGTAACTGGTAAACTGTTCTCTAAAATAAATATTTTCTGGTTGCTTTTTGGAACAAGCCATTTGTTAAGAGATAAATTACAGGCGTTGAGGAAGGCCATACTCTTCACAGAGGGGACTCTCTGTAAAAACTGCATTTAACTTAGAGCAAAAGCAAAAGAGGGTAATTTTTGTACAAGGAATTGGGGAAGGCCCCTTTTTACAGGAATTGAAAGATAGACGGCAGAGAGCAGAGGTAAACAAAACTGACAGTGGGAAAGAAGCAAAGGAAAAACAGCGGAAGGCATCAAAGCAATTAGGAATGAAAACAAAACACTTTGTCAGACCATACACAAATTACAAATGTCCACAAATCTGTCTGTCCACAAATTACAGACCAAAATACCTTTCTCATACATGAAAGTGTAAGCATTTAAAATATGCTCTCCTTTTATTAAATCAGTATGTGAAGGGGGTACTTTTTTTTTTTTAATGAGCAAGTATCTGAGGACCAGAGTGGCTGATTTGAGTCACAAAACTCAATTCCATTTTTTTCATCAGATCAGTGAAAATGAAACTGGGCTTACGGGTGTTGCAAAGTAATTTTTTTGAGATTTTTGGGATGAGTTGCACAATGAGAATGTCAGAGAGGAAAAGGAATCAACTGCAATTGGCTGGTCATCATTTTACTGCTGTGGGTATCTCAGAAGCAGGGAGGGTGGGCTGTTTGGCTGAGATTGCCAGGTTAGCACCTCTTCAGTGTGTCTGATTCCCAGGGAGGTCTTTTGGTGTCTAATGACGCAGCAGATGGGAATTCCACAGTGTTGTTTCTTCTCAGGTATTATTTCAGACTAGAACTACTTGAGGTACAATTTTCTCCTTCTAAAATCTCTGCTTTCAATGTGTACTTGTAGCATCAACCTTGCAAAGTTTGGGGGGAAAAAAGAAGCATAGGTATTGAATTTAGTGGGAAATCTTATTCTGAGGCTGTCCTACTATAGCTCCATAGGCAAACGGAGATTGTTCACGAGCAAGTGAGAGTGGTGAGGAAGTCATGGATTGCCAGGCCATGTCTATTTCCTCTGTGTAAATAGCACGTGTTTTCAGTCTTTGCTGTTGCTTAATATAGATTCTGTGTCTGGGAATACAGAAGTTAAAAAGTCAGACGTGTGACACGTTTGCCCATTTTCCCAGGGATATGCAAAGCTGGCTCTGGGTGACTGCTTGCCCTTCCTGCCAGACTCCTCCATGGATGTGCTTTGAACTCATCCCTGATTCCAGCCTGTGGATGCTGGCTCTGGGCTCTGTACTTGGCATGCCTCGGGGGACACTTGAGGCGTTTGTCCCCGCAGCCACACACTGGGTGTGCTCCCACTGCCTCGCTCCGTGCCCTGGGACAATGAGAGCCCAAGAGCAAGTGCACTGCAGAGGGGAAACACTGGAGATTGCTTGTGGAGTCTGAGCTCCCGTTTTCCCAAAGCAGGAGCTTTCTTCTGGCGGTATTCAGCAAGTGGCCTTTCTCACAGGAGCCGTGCCAGAAGATGGCATTGCTGGACGCGGAGCACTCATCTCCATTGCAACAAGTCATTAGGAGGAGTGGAAAAACTGCGGCCTCCCAGTCCATTAGACTGAGTCAGGCTGTCAGGAAACAAGCTGGCCTTCATATTGCACGTCAAGGACGGGCCCATTAAAATAGAGAGTGTGCTAAAGTGGCCGTCGTTTTCCTTGCTGCTGTTTAACAAGAAGCTTTTGTTTAAAAGTCCAGATTCATCCGCAGGCTGAGGGGGTGCATCTCAATACCCAGGACTCTTTTTATTTTCAAGTGGAAGGAGGCACTATAAAAACCCTCCCTGTTCACACTGCCTCCTGCCAGCATCTTACTCTTGGACTTCAGACTCTGCTCCCAGCCATCCCTCAGGTGAAGTGGGAGAAGTATTTTCAGTAAATTTGGTTTGAGAATGGCCTATGTGCAAGAGTAAGCAGCTCTTGGCACACTCCAAAGGCTTCCACAGTGAGTTTAATCCCAGAGGATGGTAAGCATCCCTTGGGGGTAGGTGAAAGCCTGAGGAAAAGTTGTACTCAATTAGGAAAAATGTGATTTTTCTTAGTTTGTGCTTCATAGCGATTTTTGTTATCTCAGTAATTGAACGCTGTAGCTCTGATTTCCATAGGCTGTAGGATGAATTGATGTGATAAGACTACTGTTTCTCTTGGGGGAAAACCAGAATCTAAGTTTTGCTGGATACTCCAGAGTAAATCCAGTCTGTGGATCGGTGCTTGTGTAAGGATTACAGTGTGGTCGTCTCTGGGAATGCTGAGGGAAGCTGCCTGTTGTCCTTCCAGCTGCCCTGGGAATGATGAGGTTTGTTGGAAAGCTGTTAGTTCCTGTTGTGAGCTTTGGAAAAAGCCTTAGGTGGGCTCATGCTGGTGGCTGAACCGCAGGAGACACCTCCTTTGCTTGTAGCCCTAACGCTGAACAGAGATGCACAGAAATTTAATTAGGAAGGCACAAGGCTGGAAATGAACAAATACGAGAGAGCTTCCTTTTGCCTACACTGTAAATGAAGTTAAATTCCCTTACCAGTAAGGCTTTGAGGGGAAGGAAAAGGAAAGCAAACAACAGTGCAGAAAAATGGAAAGTGTGTAGAACAATGGTTTGAAATCACCCTTCGAAGCAAAGAAAATGCTCCTCAGTACCTTGCACTTACTCATTTGGCCATGTGAGGTTTCCTGATAGGTTTCCATTCAAAACACAAGGACCATAAGCACCCTCCTTTTGCTTTGCTTTTCCCATTCCTTGGTCAGTGATCCTGTGGGATTTGGTTTGGGATTAGTGCTGGGTAGCTCCAGTGGAGACCCAAGTGTGTGGGTAGATATTTGTCTTGCCCAGGTGGAGCCTCCCCTGGGAGGAATATGGATCTGCTTCTATAAAATTGCAGGTCTGTCCCTTCAGGAGCAGGTCCTTTTGGGAGGGATCTCCCAGCTCACTGCTGTCATTACCTCTGTGAGGTAACTGCCATGGGGAATACAACCTAAAGCCCCCAAATTGACCATGTTGCCTTTGGAACACGCAGCTCTGGGCTCCAGCAGTCCTGAGCTGCATATGGATGCATCTTTGGGTCATAACCTGTCGATTTAGCTTTTTATTTGTGTATTTTTAATTTGAGCTGAGTCACAAGTGATCAGCCTCTGGCTTGAGCTCACTGGCGTGTTCCATTGTGCCCGTGGCAAGGCAAGCAGAGTACTCAAATGTCAGAAGATGGAACATGCAAGAACAGCTTTAATTAGTGAAATGACCTGCTCCCCCTAAGAGCTGCTTTGACACCCAGGTCAGCAAGCAGCGCTGAAATTCCTCCTGCTTCCTAAAGCTCCAATGCACGTGTATGTCTGAGTATTCACTTATTAAAAAACCCCTCTATGGCTGTGCTGGGCCTGCTGCAGAGCTCCTTTTGCACTTGGGATTTGCTCCTGTGTAATTCCGGAAGGGGTTAGATTTGAAGTGGGGGCAGTATTATGCAGAACTCTTTATGCAGTCGGAGCTAAAAGCATTATTGATTGCATTTGCTATGAATGAAACAACTTAGATGTATCTGGAAAATGAGAGAAGGAGGAATGGGGAAAAACAAATGAATGTTTCATGCCACATATTTCAAAGCAGCAGTTTCCTAGCTTTATTCCTGACTTCCCTTGTGTTGCACTTGGTGTGTTTTGTGCTGCAGGAGTCCGAGTGCCCAGCCTCATCAGGCTGTGCACGCAGCTTGCTTTGGTCTCAGAGTGATGTTGTAGGTCACGTTAGTCATTTTATGTCAGTGATGTGGAAGCATAATGTAATTAATTTGAAAGGGGGAGGGAATGTACAGGAAGAGATCTGTTAAGATAATTATGCTGGATTTTATTTTCTTAAACTTCATTTACAGTTTTAATGGGAGTACTGAGAACTGCTAAATCTTTCTCAGTGTCGGTTCCAGACAGCACTGACAAGAGCTAATGTGTACAGAATAGCATCTTTCTATTTTTGCATTTCTTCATATTTCCTGTTCCCTTTAACCCCGATCTCCTGATTTTTGCAGCAAATCAAAGACTATCTTGTATTTCTTCTTGATGTGTGGGTTAATATTTTCTTACTAAAATTATCAAACCTTATGTGTCTAAAACAATTCAGGCTTCAATATCCGTGTGTTTGCACTGCAAGATTTTGTATGCCTAATTGTTGAGCTTTTTTTGGCAAAGTGCACAGCTCTGGAAAATACCTAGTGTCTCTCGTTGTAAGTTCCCCTTATTGCTCTGAGGAAGCCCTGATATTGTAAAAGCAGTGAACTTTGTCCCTTCTGTGCCAAATGGTGATAGAATAGAAGGGGAATGAGATGTTACCTGTCGTCTTTGAGCCGCTGGTATTGTTCCCTATCACATTATCTGAGTGCCACTGTGCTCTGTGCTCTGCACAGCCCGTGTGGTTGAACATGTCAGACCACATGAGTCAGCACGGGGAGCAAAGCCATGGGGAGCTGCTGGAGCAGGGCTCTGAGCTGTGCTGCATTTCTTGGGAGCTGCTGAAATGCTGTTTGCTCTCTGCCAGCCCTGTGCCATCACATGCCGCTCCTCCTGTCCCTAGTTCTCGCATCCTCTCCAGGGGTTTGCCTTCAGGTGGTCCTTGGAGTACTGCCTTAGACTGAATTTCTCCCTCCAGCTTTACTTTACCTCAAACAGGCTGTTCAGCCTGGAGAAGAGAATGCTCTGGGGAGATCCTAAAGGAGCTCCAAGAGAGCTGGAGAGAGGCTTGTCACAAGTGCATGGAGTGGCCAGACAGAGGGTAGAGTTATATTGGATATTGAGGAGAAATTCTTGGCTGGGAGGGTGATGAGGCCTTGGCTAGGGCCAGAGGGAGGAGCAGGTTGCCCAGAGAAGCTGTGGCTGCCCCATCCCTGGAAGGGTCCAAGGCCAGGTTGGTCAGGGACTGAGGAAGCCTGGTCTAGCATCAGGTGTCCTTGCCCACGGCAGGAGCGTTGGAAGGAGATGATGTGTAAGACTCCTTCCAATCCAATCTGTTTGGTGATTCCATGACTCTTTTAGCATGGCTGTAGTCTCAGAAGTATATGATAATGCAGCAGTAAAGCAAAATTAAGATGTCTTTGGACAAAACTAGCCGTGTTTGCTGGCCTCCCTGTGGCTTAGCAAAGCTGTTTGTAAGCAGCTGCTTTGCTTAGTTTCCCCTTTTCCCTGCCCCCTGCCCAGCTCCTGTGCTTGGCTTATCCGTGACTCGCCAGCCCCTGTCCCACACGTCCCCTCCGCCCATTGCCGGGGGAAGAGGGGAGCGCAGGAACGAAACACGGCGGCGTGTGCGCGGTCTGTCGGAGGCGGTGGCTCCGCTACCCGAGCTGGAGGTGCCCACGCAGCTTCCTCCTCCTCCGCGGGCGCGGGTTCCAGCGGGGAACCGCCGGAGGGGNCGCCAGCGCCTTGCGGCAGCACCGGCGCTGTGACGGCCGGCTTGCAGGAGCCCGGCGCTGGGGAAGGAATACACCCGTCAGTAAGTTACCCGGGGTCCCTGTGCCTCCGAGAGCCCCTGCGAGGCTGTCCTGTTCCGTGGCTGTGGCTTGGGTGGTGGGGTTTTGTGCTTTTTCCCGTCGGTATTTGTCAGTGGCGACGGCAGAGCTTGTCCTGGGTATGGAACTATTAAAACGTAAATATCAGGCAGGGATAATCGAAATTTATTTTTTCCAGCAGAAGCAGGAAGTCTGCTTTCTGCCAAAGTAACGCGTCAGGCAGATGAGGGGATGGGGTGGGAAGCCCCCGTTCTTCTTGCTGGGTGCAGAGGGAATTTTCTGTGCCGTCCCTCAGCCGTGTAACGCTGGTAGGCACAGGTGCTCTTGCTGCATCGCTGGAAGGGCTGCGTGGAAAGGGGGCTTGCCTCGGCTGTGCAAACTCTGCTTTTCTGCAGCCTCCGGGTGGGTGAGAAAGATCGTCACGCCACATGAGAAGAGGCAGAGGGAGATTGGTCAATTTTTTCTGTATCCTCTGTAAAGAGCTGTCCAGAAAAATTTTCCCTTTGATGTGATGGGAGGGGGTTGCTAGAGGAGGTTGTCAGGATTTCTGAGTCTTCTCTTTCAATGAATGAGGGCTCAGGGGAAGCAAAACGTCCTCAGTTCCTGGGGTTTTCTCCCCTCCCTTTCTTTCTCCTCGAGAAGCCTGACTATCAGACACGCATGTTAAATCCTTGTTTCCTATTTAATTTTTCCTCATGATATAATCTAGCAACACTAGTTAGCGTTTCTGATACTAAACAGCTGAATGTAGGGGCTGTTTGTCTCTGCTGCTCCACCAAACGATTTCCAGGCTCCATTGGCAGCAGTGCACAGATTCTGACTCTGCAGGAGCCAAGGATGGAGCCTTGACTAGGGCCCCTGGGTGTGTCACCTCCTCAAAAGACAGATTGATTTAACCTTTGCTTTTGCTCCCAACCTCCTAAGCTTTGTTGTACAGGTGAGGAAAAAAGGAGGTACCAGAGATGCTAATTCATCTTTCCCGTTTTAGTCTTAGTTATTTGGCGCTGTTTTTGCTAGGGTTGTTGAAGAGGGAAAATCCATTCTAAGAACATGCTTAAGCAGCCATGAGTCACTGTACATGGATGGGGTCGTGTCTGTGAAATTTCCCTGTTGCTGTTCGCTTTTCTCATTTTTTTCTGCAAAACGGGCTTGAGCTTTGTGGAGGTGTTAGCAGGGAGTAGGATGTTGTAGCTGTTGGAAAGTGTGTTTGTGAATCTGTTGCACTTTCCACTCAGAAACCTTTACTTTTTATTTGGTAGCACAAGATGGAAGAGTGGGCTGGTATGGAAGAAGCCAGGAAAGACTTTTAATAAGCTTTTTTGCCCTCCTGCCTGGCTTTGGTGCCTTGTGTGTATGGATGCTGTATGTGTGCTTGCAAAAGGGCGTGGAGGCTGGCGCTCCATGGTGGTTACTGCTTGAGTTAAAGGCTGAGCCAGGACTCCTCAGGTGAGCACTGGCATTCCCAGGCTTCACATGGTGGCCCCTGTCACTGATAAAAAGCGCTCTGCTGACCTGCATAGATTTTTGGATCGTCTCCCTAGCTGCCCATCTGGATACTTAGGGACTCTGGATTTCAGCAGGCTGTCTAGGTACCCATGCCCAAAATTGTTCCTAAAGGTTTAAAAATAAAATTCAAGACTTAGCTTTCTTCTATTTTGCTAGAACCCAGTAAAAAGCCAAGTATGGCTTTATTATAAGTCTGGTTTAGGGTTTTGCTAGATGGTTTTGTTGGCTTGCATCAGTCTGCCCACCCTGGCAAACTGTGGGCATCTCAGTGGTCCGGATACAATCCTTGACTTGTCTTTTCATTTCTGTGCACTAAGCTACACTGATCTGGTCAATAAATTATCACTTCCAATGCTGCTTGGGTGTTCTGAGGGGAATTAGACCCCTCCTGGCCTTGCTACATTTGTACCTCTGAGGAGAAAAGAAAAGCCTCTTGTTACTGGGTGATGTCCTCTCCCACTGAGTGATTTACTCCGGTACCCATGTGGCCCTGTGGACTCTGCAATGAATGGGCTGAAAGAGCTGAAAGAGCAGAATTTTTGGTGATTTTCCTGTCGTGCTCTCCAACAACTTAACTCAAGGGTGGCTTCACTGTAATTTGTAGTCATGCGGATCCAAGGCTGGAGTCCCATTAATCCGTTTTGGAAGAAGTGGGAGGGGAGCCAGTTTCCAGTGCTTTCTGAATTGCTTTTTGGGGAAGGTTCTGAATGTAAATCATGACGAGTCCATGACTGGAAAAGAAAGATGTGACTTGCTTTGGAGGAATAAATACCATTTCAAGTTGAGTAAAATTTGTGTTGGTGGGTAACTTTAGTCTCGTACTGCTCTGTGGGTTCTGTATTTGGGTCTCTTTAATTGACGTCGCTTGGGCATAGAGCGCGGGCAGATATCTCGTATAGTAAACAAAGCAGCAGATTTAAGTTAATGCTAATGTGTTTGCAGGCTGAGCCAAAAGCTTTTCAGGGTTATTATAACGTGCTGGGCATGCAGCCCATCGATCTAAGTGTCTGGAGGAGACAAAAGTTATGGATTGACTCATTGTACAAATCAGCTCATCTGAAAGTCAGATTCTGCTGTTTGTTGCCATCGGTAATTTAGTCGTATTAAGTACGGCTGAGGACGGGTGGCAGTGTGGCCAGAATATTGAGATGGGATTTCAGAGATCCCAGGAGAGCCATTCCCTGCTTTGCCACGACAGATTTCCTGTGTGACCTGGGGCAACTCATTAACTGTTTCAGTAAAGTAGCGTTGGTGGTACCTCCTCCTTTTTCACAGGGTGTGCAGAGATTATTGGGTTATAGATGCATTTGTGAGGGGATCACATCAATCTAAATACAACATCAAACAGCACATCTGAACAGTGCGTGCCTTATACATAACTAGACAATACCTGCATTTGTAAGCCTGTCTATGTATGTGCTTCATGCTATAATATGCTTGCATGCCTATGTTTTAATTTTGGCAATAAATCCTGGCCATTGATGTGGGACAGCTATGAGAAAAGCCTTTGTTCATTTTGAGTTCCGACCTGGTATTCTGAGACTGTTCCAGTTGTTAAATGCAACATTGAATTGGTTGTGTATTAACAATGACAAGATAATTCAGACTCTGATGAGGGCTTAAATATGTAATTCCCATGTGCTAGGGATAATGGCAGGGAAACCTCTCCTCCGGCAACTGCTGCTAGTGTAATCTAAAATTATTTGTGTATTTAGCTTTGGAAGATTTAACTCCTGAAAGTGAGACAGTCCCATTCATTGGGAGTGCTCAGCCAAGTGTAAAGAGTCTGGGTACCTTGAATTTGTAAACTCTGACACTTGAAATTAACACATATATACAGCATTACCTTTTAAGCCTCACAAGCTCAGCCCTTCCTTAGAATAAACCAACAAGATAGAGGGGGATCTTTGGGACATCTGTCTTCCTGGAAGCCAAATATTTGTGTTCCATAGAACAAACTTCATCAAGGCTTGTTGAAGCAAGATGGAACAGAAAGTTCTTAAATGCTGGTGCAGCAGCTTTAATTGTGTTAGCTGTCCTAACTGGGTGGTGATGTACAGCAATTGGTCAGAGACTGTTAAAGGTGTTTTTCCATATTATGTAACATCTAGTTATCAATTAGTTTTACAATCATAAATAATGCATACAGGTCATGTAAATATGATTCTGTTGGTTTTTATTCATTGCCTTTCAGCATGCCAGTGAGTCTCAAAGCTGAGCCCTGCTGGCTGTGGGCTGCTGCAGAGGGAACCTCCTGCTTGGAGCAGGCATTTTGAGCAGGAGGAGGGATGGATGTGGGTGTGCCCGACTGCCCAGAGGGGCAATCCCAGCACGGGGAGTGTGCGGTGCCCAGGTTCCCCCACCTTCCTCAGCAGCACCTGCCCCTTGGTGTCCTCCAGGATCAGGTTGTTTTTGACAGGTCCCGTTTGAAAGAGGATCAGAAGGGTGTATTTGGCACTTCACGTTTTGCTTGGCTAGTTATGCTTTCAGCAAAACACCTGTTCCCCTCCAGACAGCTCCTTCTGCCTTCTCAGCCCCCAGCATCGCTTCTGCATCCCCTCTTCAACCTTTGCAGTGGAACTGGGTGCTGAACCTTGTCACTGACCACCTTCCTGTGCTGGTTCCTTGGCTTTCATTTGGGCCCAAGGGTTAAATTCCAAAAACTATCACATCCAATTCAGGCTGGGGAAATCTTTCCTTATTAACTGACTGGCCTGAAAATGACTGCCCAGTTGCTTCTAAAACTTCATTTCAACTGACTTTAGTGTCTTCATCCTCCCCCACTCTTTTGGTTTTTTTTCCTGAGAGAGGCTTTCACTTTACATTTTTCCCCAACTTTGTGACAAAGTTTGGAGAGAAGAAGCAAATGAGTTATAAAAATATATATTTATATTTAAGAAATGTACACGTACACATGCATGTACATCACTAAAATAAAGAAATTGACTCACCACCTCAGCTCATTCTAAAAATCCTTTTTGGAAAATAAGGGAATGAGAACTTTTTAAAACAAGCAACAGGTATCATTATTGAAAAAAATTAAATTAATTTAAAATGTTATCTACAATATTCCAGAGTCTTGAAAACTGTTCATTAAGATGACTGTTTTGAATGTAAAGCCATTTTTCACATGCTAAGCAAAAGATAATGATCCCTTGGGTTTATTTTGACCTACAGGGCACTGATTCACCACTCACTGTTAACAGTAGTTGAACTCTTGGGATTTTTATTTTGTGGCTCAGCAGAGGTTTGAGGTTTTAGCAGTCCCATAGTGGTGTTCAGTTCCTGAGCTCCTTGATGGCAGCATAGGCTTTTTACTTGCATAAAAAGCTAGGTATTTTCCCATCTGCTATTTGGACCTGTGGAGAGAAAACCTAATGCCTTTTCTTTGTTTTGCTAGGAAAAGATGTAGGGCAGTGGTGAGTTTTTAACACATGCAGATGACTTAAAATACATCTGTTGTGGCTTTACAATTATAATCTACCTAGAGAGAAATGACAAAATTAGCCTGTAAAGGAATTTTACATACTGTGTCTTGTACAGAAAGTGCAGTTATTAGCATAGCACAGGTTTTGATGTTAAACAGGAAGTACCTCTTTATGAGAACCTCAATTTCTATTTATTTCTTGAAGAAAAAGTCGATGACTACTAGAAATTAGTATTTATCAATTTTTAAGACGATTAATTGGTTCAGGAGTTTGTTTGTAAGCAGAGAAATCAGTGTGAGCTGAAGCAAACACGGCATTATGGGCTCTTTTGATTTCCCAGTCCTTTCAACCAGCGACGGCGCTTTAGAACCTGAGCTGCGCGCAGTTAGGGCTGTGATTGGCACCTGAGTGCCCCCGGTGCGGGGATGCTGGGCTCAGCTCATCGCACGCCTTACTCGGTGCTTCTCTGATGTTCAGAAGGACAAAGGAACACAGCCCCTCCTGCCCGCCGCCCTGGGGCTCTCCCCCTGTGCCTGCCGGTGTCACCTGCGGGAGTCAGGGCTGCGGGGCCCAGGCGGAATGTGCACCTGCAAAGGGCTCCTCAGGTTTCCTCAACCTGCTGCTTTTATTCAGAGACACAGCAGCAGTCTTTATCAGTACAATTAAAGCCATTAATCCCCTCGGTGAGAATTGTTTCTGCGAGGTGCCTTTATTGGCTCCCTCCTTCTCTTGCCGTGGGTGCTCACCACTCCCAGGTGTCACACACGCGGTGGCTTCCTACGGTTGGCACATCTGGTTCTTGACTTTATATTGTTTAGGAAGATAAAGAGTTTCAGCTCTGTCATTTCTTCCATAAAACGGGTTTTGAACGATTGATTGAAAGGCAATAGTTGGAGTGCACACATGGATGCAACAAAATTATTACGTACCATAGAAGAAATTATTGGTTTAATTTTGAAAAAAGAGGATTCTTTTTCTGGGAGACGAGCAGTGTTCTGTCAGTGTTCCGTAATAATATTGGGTAACTGTGTACAAGCACTTAAAATGTTTCTATTTCTGATCTTTGAAATGAGTCACTAATAATGCAGAGCTGCAGGTACTGGAATTCCTGTGACACGGTGTATGCCGCTGCAGGAGATGGCTCTGTTTGTCTCGAGGGATATGGAAACAGCAGTCTTTTCTATTGTGATTTATATACAGCACTGTAACTGTGAGGGGAGTATAATGAGTGACCCCCTCTGAAATGACCTGCAAGCCTCCTGCTGCCAGCCCAGCCCAAACCCCTGGAGTACAGAGGGCTGAGGGGTGTCCAGCACAGAAGTGTCTGCAAGCCAGGAATGGCCCTCAGGGTCTTCCTGCTGTTCCTCACCTCTATTTGTTATCCCAAGACAGTGGTCATTGAGTAGCAAATCAAAATATTTTTGAACACGTTGAATTTTACAGATTTTATCTGTTGTTTGTGGGCAGTTTTTGCACTGCCAGGTAATACAAGCAATTGTATTGGCTGTAGAAGTGTTATTGGAGAATAGAAGAGTGAAGAGGTGATGTGCACTCATGGCCCCTCTGTCTGATGGAAGGGGAAGGTGTACAAAACCGGGTGGTGAATGTTCCTGTGTCACTTCAGTGACTGCACCGACCATCTGCTCTGATGGTGGTCACACACTTGCCACTAAATGCAGTTGCTTGATAATGGGCTGTTTTCAGTAGCTCTCTGCATTGAAAAGGAAGTTGTTTAAGTCCAGGACCAAAGGGGAGGAAAAATGTCTTAGCTGTGATTCTCTTGACCTCCCTCTGTTTTATGGAAGCAAAACTTGATCATATCTATGCACAGTTGCTGTCTAAAGGGTTGTAGCATCTGGCCAGTCCCCTGTTTGTTGTCCTGTGGAACCTCTTGTCTTGCTGTCCTGTACCTTGAGCCTTGGTTGCTGCAGCACCAGCAGAAGGAAGGATATATTGCTGCAAGTTTTTACAGCCTGTGTGATGTGTCTGTCCATCACATTGGCCTGGGATTTTTGTCATCATGCAGTAAAGTAGTTTGACCAGTTGTCTAAAGCCAGAGATTAATTTTGCTTTGCTTTCATTTCAAGGCAAAAATACATTTGGCCAGTTGGATTATTAAATCCTATGGAAAAAAGATGGTATAGAAACATCTTAAAACTGTGTTGAAGGATTATTTACTTGTAAAGCAGCTTTATCATAGATGACATGAGTTCTTTGACTACTTGTAGGATGGCCAGCAGAGAGAGGGAAGGGATGGCAAACCTGTTCTGTGAGAAAATTCAAGGTTTCCAAATTTGGGTCTATTTTATTTTGACTTCTTGCTGATAACTCAGCACCAAGGTGTGTGCTTGGGAGTGTATTTGCACTTGCCCCTTAAGGAGTTTAAATACTGTGTCTCTACTTATTTCTTAAGATGGAGAGATAGATTTAGATGTATTTGTGTGTGCATGAATATAAGAGATAAATATCAATATAAAAATTATATTGGAAAGCAAACCTTATCAAATGATTCTGGAGTCACCTCTCTTACTCAGACAGAAGTATTCAAGCCCACTGCTCTCATGCAACCTCCTTTTTGGAAATCACAGCATAATTCTGTGCACAGTGTGCAGCCTGTGAGATGTAGCCAAACATTAGCTTGTATTGTGCATACAGTGAATATTTATAAAAAATCACTTCTAGTGAAAACTGTAATGGTGCAGTGGTGACCTTCCATTTTGAGGAAATGAAGGAGAGAAAGCTGAGTCTAATAGGGAATGATGCAGCGGTATCAGTCCATCTTCCGAGATGCTCCCTGCTCTGAGTGACAGGCAGTAATTGATGTGCTCTCGTGGCTTTGTCACCTCAGCTTATCTTCATTCTAATTATTGCCACCTGCCTGCTCTGCCTGAGCAGTTGGTGTGGGTGTTGGGATGCAGCCTTCGTGTCAGCCAATACCCTGCCGTGGATGGGGAGGATATGCAGAATTTTAAACTGCTGTGGAATATCTGACCTCTGCGGTGTAAGTCAATATATGGATGTGCTGCAGACTATTTAGGGCATAATTATTGAAAATGTGTTTTTGATCATACTACTGTGGCCACTTTGGCAAGGAATGCTAAAATGAAACCTCAAAGAGCCTGCAAAATATTACAATTCATGTCTTCAGCAAAGATCTAATTGAAAGTAATTTAAAATATTTTCTGCTAAAAATTAGAATTACTTCTGTAAAACTGATTCTAATATTCTGATTGAATTGCTGCCTGCATTTGATTATTGATGTAATTAGTGTCCAACACAAGCAGTACCAAATAGAAGGTGTGTGAGATTGTAACATTTTTTTTGTTTCTTTGTTTTTCTTAGTTGTTTTTAGTTAAAAACCAAAACACTGTAACACGGTGTTAGAGTTTACATGTGATAAACAGAATTTGCTTTTGTTAGTTGAATTACTGGCAAATAACAGTAATTTCTTACATTTTCACAGCATCATCTGCTGTTAATTTACATCCTGACATCTCATGTCCATGTTAATTTAATGCTAATGAGCACGTTGGCAATGATGGCTGTGGCACAGCATATTCAAGAGCTTTATTTTAACCACAGTGTTCATTTTCTGAAAAGAATCATAGTTTTCTGTGCTGACTTCCACGCCTCTATTTGGGTGCTTGTCATTTGCATTTTTACCCACTTTATGACTGCAAAATATAAGAATATCCTTAAATACAGGAAAAACTGTAGACTTTCCTGAGAACAAAGAAAAGCAAGCAATCAGTGTTCTGCATTAGCTAAAAGATTTTAGCTCCTGTTTTCATATTTCTTCGGGCAGAATTAGCTTAGGAACCCCTGAAGTCTGGAATCCCTACCACCTGATGCAAAGGTTTTGCTACTGACTGACTAAGTTCTTTGAAGGGCCAGTATATTTGTGAGGCATTTTGCACATTAATACCTTGGTTTCTGTATATGCTAAGCTGCTGTTACAGCTTTAACTTTTTTGGGGCTGTTTTTAATGTAACTTTTTTTTCAAGTGCCTCTTCTCTGGCTCTCTGTACACACGGCTACTGAAATTATAAATATTTACAATCTTCTGTGGCAATAGGACAATTTGCTTTAAGTATTGGAACAGGTGGATTTTCTCAATACACAGGGCTGTTTGTGTGTAAACAACCAGCTCTGAGTGCAGTGATGGTTTTTACATCAGGGAAAGCACTTGCACCTGCCTCGCCTTTGCTGTCTCAGCTGTTTGTGGCCCCAGCCAAGTCTGACCCACCACAGTGCTCTCTGGTGCATCTCCAGCAGCTCTAAACGGCCTCTTAAAAAACCAAAAAGGCAGAAAAATGCTAAGCTGATAAGGGAAGAAGGTGTCAGAAGAAGGGGAAGATGCAGAAATGAAGCAGTTGGTCTTAAATAGGTTGGTGATCCTATGTTTGTAGAGCTTTTTTGGTCAGTGTTAGTTCACAAAATACTCACTTGTGCTATGAGAATTGTCTTCATTGTACATCACAGGTAATATGTTCTCAATTAATTACTCTTAACTGGGAGAATCTTTCATAGACCAATGAAATATTCAAAATTGCTCCAAAGATTCAGACATGCAGTAAATGGGAGCTGTGTGGGCTCCCTAATCACTTAAGTAGCTTTGAAAAAACTTGTCCTTGAGGTTTTTATTTCTCTGCAGTAGTGTTTATAGTTTGCTTTGAACAAGATAAAAAATTCCTTTTCATTGTACTGGGAGCATATCTCAGAGTGTAGAATTGCTGTTTTGTATTAACAGAAACATTATGAAGAAGTTCCCTATTCTTTAAATCAGCATGAAATATTCATCTAAACTGTCAATAAATATTTAAAGGTGATGTGAAATTTTCATGCATTTTAAAGAGGAAAATTAATTAAAACATTAGAAGGACTAAAACACTGTAGTGAATAAAAGAGTTCTATTAACATCTGTTAAATTCAGACCAGGTACTTGGCTTACTTTAGTGAAAAAGGCAGGAAAGCATAGGGGGACTTCTTATTAACCCCTCGATTTCTGTAACCTGGGACAGGGGCATTGGTTTAAGATGTGGAGGACCCTGAGCTGCTGATCTCCTGGGACAGAGATCCTGCTGATCTCTCTTCTTGGTCCTTGTGTGTTGCCTCTCTCTTTGAAGGAAGGCTTTCTATTTTGGTACCTCGTGTCCTTAGCAGGACACACGAGTACTTGTGGTCTTTGCACACGTTGGATAAGATTATTCTGTATTTTATTGCCTGCTGGAATCAACTGGGATTTGGGGATCAGAATGAGGGAGATGCCCAGGACTTTGGAATAAGGTTTCTGAGTATCAGGTTTTATTAAACAAAGAGGAATTGTTCATTTTAAATTAAAATTAATATTGTAATTAAGAAAACATGAATTTAAAGAAAGATGTTTGATGATAAGGAAGACATACAATCATTCTTGGGTTTTTTTTAGATTGGATAAATATGAGATTTGATTATTTGGGTGGGGTTTGGGGCCAGTACAGATCAGAAATTAAATTTCTGAAACACTATTGAAAGCAGCTGTACTTCAAAGTCCTAGTTATTTCCACAGTGCTGAAAAAAATACGTAAAGAGAACTGAAGAATCAATATTGGGAAAATGGGGACTCCGTTGTAGAGGAATATCCTCCATTCTAATTTTTTTAAAGCTGCTCTGAAAATTATGTGTTCTCAGTTTTACTTTTGTCTGCAGTGTTAATGATAGTTTAAGAGGAGATTCTTTTAGATTTATTCTACGTGGGTTCTTGGAAGATTTTGAAAGTGAAGTAAAGGTGTATTTTTGGAAGGGGGGGAGTGGAAAATAAAACATTTCATGCCAGTGAGTTTGGAGGTGTGCATGCCTCGGTCAGGTTGGTTGGTGCAGCTGGTGACTGAGGTGGAAATGCTCCTGGTTCCTGTTGTTCAGGGGAAATAAAACATTGCAGCCTATCCCTTCTTGGGTTTCTCTGGCACGGTGCTGTTCATACTCCCTGGCCTCCTTTGCTCCTTGCTTGCCATCTTTGCTTTCAGTCTCCCCTCACATCGCTTTCCTCTGAGATTCCCTGGGGTCTGGCCCTGGGATTTTGGCTTCCATTCTGAAGAGGCTTCTGGAATTCTACAGAACCTGATCCAATTGCAAATATTTGTATTAGGGACAGGAGGGAAATGAAATGGTTCCTCTACACAAAGGAGAGATGTGGTTGCAGTAGTTATTACCTTACTGAGGGTAGCTCTGCTCTCCTTGGTTCTCCCATCCCATGTCTCAGTTCGTGTCTTCCCTGGAAGCTGTTAGAGGGGAGCCTACTGCATTTTTGGGTATTGATGCCAATTTACTGAGAACATCTGGAGGAAATTCAGCTTCCAGCTCCAGTTTTTCTCTTCGCTAGGCCAGTCACTATTGTGTTCTAGACAAAAACACACTTTCAGGAACTTAAAAGGCCATTAATAATGTAAGATCTTTATAAAAGTTGAAAGAAGGTTGCAATGAGTATTGCAGTACTAAGTGAAGCCTGCTGTTGAAATACTGGTTCAGAAAACCAAGCCATGAAAACCAGTCTCAGTTAAAATGGTTCATATTAATATTCTGCATGTCATGTAAAAAAATTGCAGTGCTAATTTCATTGACCAGCTCTTAGTTCTGTCTTAATATTCAGATGAAACAACATTGTAACTTAGAGAACATCAGTGCAAACCAACAGAGAAACTATGTCTAAAGGTTTGTTATAAAATATGTTCTGGTTGTTGTTGCGAGGGTAGAAATCAATTAAATGGGACTTTGGCTGGTTTTCGGTCTGAAGGCATTGAAATAAACCAGTATTACGGTTATCATAGTTTGGTGAATACCCTAAATGAGTGTGGTGGCTGTGCACTGTCATTATTGTGGAATGCTGCTTGGTGCAGGCAGTGCAGGCAGGAGCAGCGGGGCAGGAGGAGATGCCTGTGCTGACAGGACAGGCTTTCCTGAACGGAGGTGAGAGATGTTCCACTGGGAGGTTCAGTGGCAGCAGGATCAGCCCTTAGGCCTGTGCTGCTGCCCTTGTGCCTCACCTGCTGCACAGCTGAGAGCAGAGCCACGTGGCACTGCACAACCTGAACAGCAGGAGTTTTCCTGGGATGCAGATAAAGCATACCGTGGATGTAGGGTCACACGAAAATACGGGCATCTGTTTTCTGCATTTGTGAATCGAATTTAAAAGTATCAGCTCTTTAGTGGTTTTTGGTCTATCCCAGATAAAGTAAATGACAAGGCAATTCTGAGATAGTTCCAATATCCCTTAAAATTCAGTGTCTCCAGTTTGAAATCAAGAATAAACATGTAAGAGTTGCTGAGCCTGTTGCATTATAAACATGAGCACTGTTCTGGTGGGCCTGGGTTCAGAAGCAGGAGTCTGCAGGTGCACTGAGACTGAGGACACCTGCATGCTCCATCAGGGCTTTCTAACAGATTTTTAGGTGCCTGTTTTCTGCAAGCCACTTCTGAGGAGCTGCTTCAGGTATTGTGTTCTGCCTTGAAGATATATCCAGAAAAAATCTGTGCTAGGCAAGGCATATATCGCCTGAAATAAGTTAAGTCTTTAAAAATCTCTACATTTACCAGCTCTTGTTGCTCCCTCATCTCCTGGATTAAGGACTAAATAAGTGTAGATGGAAATTAGTGCCTGTAGGTTGTCTTAGCTGACATTTATGGCTACTGTCCTGCTTGCAGCCTCCTTTGGGAAGTTGAAAGTTTCCTTCCAAGTGGATAAAACATCCCGGCCCTGTCCTGACTCAGCAGAACTCGAGGGCCTGCCGCACGTCTCAAAAGGCCCCGTTGTGTCCCAGTGGCTCCGTAATTAGCGGAAAAAAGCAAATGGGGAATTCCTATAGCGCAGTTGGAGCGAATGTTGGAACCCTTCATGCAAGGCTGAGCTCCAATTCACTGATGTACTGCAGGCAGCTTTCAGTACAGCCGTGCCAAAGCCGGGCTGTGCCACGCCAGAGATCCCTCCATACCAGCACACTCCATGAAGTGCAGGCGCCGCTTCCTCTGACCTTTGGCAGCTGCTTAATAACCAGACCTTGGGCAGATTAAAGCTGTCCCTTTAAAATAATGCACAGCAATACCAAGGCAACATGAGCAGTGTTCACTCTCTTGGTAGCTGATGGTATTTTTCCTGCTCTCTCCTCTTTGCAAGGCACCACCTCACAACCAGACCGTGCTAGGGCGATGTAAATCAGCAAAGCTCCTAAGGTGGAGCTGCTGCTTTTTCACTCACTGTTGGGGGTTGGAAGTGCTGCAAGCCTCTGATTTCAATTTTGTGTATAGGGCTTCATCCTCTTTCTTCTGAGCTTAAGTTACCTGTGTAAATCTTCTGGAAAGACTTGATCATCCAAAAGGATGCAAAGAGTATAAAATATCTCGGTGGCTATGTAAAATGATGAAGACTTTCTTTTCCTAGTTTGTAGGTTTGTGTTTTTTAGTGTGGTCTCTGACATTAGCTATGAGAGGTATGTGCTTTGTTATGATTTGTAAGGAATTTGAAGTCCTAAGACTCTCGTGGAGGTTTGTCACTGCAGTTGGGGAACAGTCATCCATTGTAAATAATTTTTTGCAGGTGGATTGCTGAACGTGAGCAGATATTAGGTGATGCTTGTCATTCTGGAAATGGAATTATGTAGGGATAGCACAGAAGGTGCCATCCCTTCTGTATTAATGACATTTGAAAGAGGGCCAGGGAGATTCACTGTATCTTGTCAGAATTCTCCCAACAGTGCTCTTGGCTGGCAGGAGCGTCCTGCCGGTCACTTAAGAACAGTTATTTTTTGGCTTAACTGCCCTGAAAATATTCTCTTGGGTCTCCTCTTGAGATTCCCCCTTGTGCATTGACAAAGATGCACTGCTGCTCCCTGCACAGACTCCCAGAGAGATAAATCCAGCTTTTGTCCTGTGGAATTCTTTCAGCCTGGCACTGACAATGCGAGTGGCCTCATCTGATTAAATCTACTTCCCTGCCATGCAACATGACAAATGCTTTTGGTTCAAGTTGAACGGTAAAGCTTTTGCAAACAGGAGAAACAGTTGTCAGCTGTCACTGTTGTGGGACCAAACACACTTTGTGCTACAACAAGCAGACAAAAAAGCCTCTGAGCCTCACAGCAGATCAAATGGGAAACCCTCTCAGGGTACATCCAGTTCTATTAAGACACGAGCGTGTTTTTATCAAGACTTGTTTAACAACACAGGGGAGAGCATCTGTTAGCAATTGGTAATAGGGAAAAAACTCTCTTGCTCCCAAGAAACCTTAGGCATTGCAAAATTACAGGATACTGTATCATTTGCAGGATGGGGATATTTTGAAAGTTTAATATGTTTTATTTACAAATATAGCTTTTGACTTAACTTGTTGCCAAAAAGTTATTAAGTACCTTTAGAAGAAAATCTGTTTTGAGGAGCTTTGGCGAAAGCTGTTTGGTTGCATGGTGGTGGCTCTGCTTCAGAAATTAAGATATGAAAGGGAACTGAGGTTGAAAATTATACCTGGGTGTTGGGCTATTGCGTTTCTTGTGCACTCTGAGTTTTTATTCTGCCGCTCTGCCAGCTGCACTGAAGAGAGAAGTACAGAAAGTTTGGGAGAAATTGGGATATTTCTGAGTGTACCTTTCAAAAATTTTATCCCTGGTTCTCTTTGAACAGATGAAAAAAGAAGCATAATATACTGGCTCTTTGTTTTTCTTCAGTGACTGTATAGGAATACATGGCTTTTGAATTGGAGCTTGTTTTTGACTCTTTAATCTGGAATATTATAGACTGGCCTCAAAACTATGCCCAAATTTTGCTTAATCCCAGGCCCACTGGGCTTCTTATCCTTTGTGCAGTAAGTATCGTGCCTAGTGCTGAGCATGTTGGCATTTCCATTTGGGGCTGTTTTTCTCTTAGTCACTGAATCAGTTTTAAATTAAATACAAGTGAAGTCCAGCTGCTAATATAAACCTCTGTTTTAGAACCCAGTGGAGCAGAAAACACTTTGTGTGTTTTTCATTTTGTTCCCGATTCACGTCTGGAAGATGGAGAGGGAGCAGCACCATCTTTGAGCTGTGGCCATCAGTCTGAGGTGTGCCTCCTACAAGCGCAGGCCTCGGAGTGCAGCGCTGGGCACGGTGGGCAAGCCTGCCTTGGCATTTCCAGGCAGCCCTGCCCGCTGCCTCCCTCAGGCTGACCCACGGGCGTAACGTGGGGGCTGATGCAGTCAGCGCTGCCGGGAGCACGGGAACCTGGTGCTGCTCCCAGAGCTCGCTCCCGCCACGCGTGTGTCAGGGCCTGGCAGCCTGGCTGAGGGGAGAGACTGCTGCTCCTCCTGCCAGGCCACAGCAAATAGCAATTGTCACCCGTGCTTCTGCTCTGTGCCGCTCGCCCCTTACACCTCCCCAGACCAGAAGGGAGCTCTCCTTCTTTAGGCTTTCCATACGGAACAGGGAAACGTTCAGTAAAGGCTTAATCCTCAAACTGCTGTGTGGAGCCTTCCTCAGGGATGTATTTTTATAATGTGCTAATGGTTCAGTGACTGGTGAGAGGAATGAAATGCTTAGGCCTGTCAGCTAAAGGGTACTACAAGTCCTCCTTGTCCTTAATATAGTAAGGACGTCTGAACGGCTGGCATCCCTTCGCAGCTTTGTGACTTTCCCTTCAGTTTATTTTGTGTTACAGCTGTTCAGAAATTGTTAGAGCCACCGGTTTTGGGGGACTCATGTAACCAAAATGAAATAGTTGTTTCTGCTCTCACCCCCTTTGCTTTGTGAGGTGCCATCCCTCCCTGCTCCCCCAAAATCTCAGGTCGCAGGGCTGGCAGGAACTTGCAAGCGTAGCAAGACTCGGTAATGAAGACAAATTTTTTCCCCAAGCCACATTTACAATCTGCTTTCCTTTACAAAAATGAGATCAGCATCTTAATTTTAATTAAGTAAGAGACTGTTAGCTAGAGCCTCTTGAACACGTAGCCCGAGAAATAGGAAGGACGCCAAGGAGTTCTGAGTGCTGGGATAATTTCCCCTTGCAAGCGGGGCTCCGGCCGTGCGTCCTTCAGCTCAGTTTGCAGACCGTGTCCTGACGTCCGAAGCAGCTTGGCACCGGTGGGTGGCACGGCAAGCCGTGCTGTCACCCTGGGGCTCCCAGTCCCTTGTGGCACTGGGAGCACGGTCAGCAGAGGACACCTGTCCTCAGAGAGGCACTAAGGAGATCTCCTTGGGTCACAGAGCAAGGAAGCTCTGAGGTGTCTCAGAAAATATGGCAGCATTCCTAAGTGCTGGGAATTGAATTAGCAGGCATTCCTGTTAGGGGCTGTATCAAATGCTCGCAGTGGAAGGAGAGGTGTATATTTACAGAGGACAATTATCTAATTACTGCCCATTAATGAGTATCTGTAGTCTCTAAACTGACTCAGAGAAGCGAGGAATGTCAGATCGATTGATTATTCCCTTAGTTCTTTATCTCTCCTTTCTCTCTTCAATATCACAGGCCAAATTCTGCGCTCTGTATTCCAGGCAAAGAAAATGTGTGTTGCACTACCTGTTGCTGAATCCTCCCTGTGTGGGATTTGTGTTCTGACCTGACAGCTCGGGTGCTACAGCTGGCCTCGTGCCAGCTGCTGCTTCCCCCTCAGCCTGGAATCGGCCTGTGGGATCAGGACTGCAGCAGGGTAGGAAGGTGGATGCAATTCTTCAGTACTACACATTTTAACTGCCCCATCTTCCGTGACTGGGTAGCTTTGTGGAGATCTTTCTTTGGCTGAATTTCCATTATTTATTAGCTGTCTCCCTTTCCCTAAAGGATTAAATAGATTACTGTGCTGCTAACGCCTAGTTTGACTTCAGAGGTAGCTTGGATTCAGATATTAGTCCTGCACTTTAGTGCTTTTAAGAGGATTGCTGTAATGACAGTGAATGAAGCCAAATACAGAATACTGCACTATAGTGTTATGTAGGTAGTGTGTATATGTATAAAAAGGTATATTGAGTTGCCACCCCACCCTCAAGGTTTAACTGGAATGTGAAAGACCATGAATTTGCTGTTAACATAGAACAGCTGCAAGAGTACAGTGGATTTAAACTGTTCAAAACCTATTAAAATGCCTTTAGTGGTCCTTAGGCTTAGGAGGAAAAGAGAATAAATTACTGTTTTGACAGAGTTGCTAGTCTTACAATAGCACTGATGGCTTCAAAGACTTTGCAGGAGTGGGCTCTGAATGTTCAAGGTCCAGTTAGTCACGAGCAATTTTTGGGTGGATTTTTTTTAACTGATAATCTTGAGATGGACTTTGAGCTTAGAAAGCCTGTAAAGGGGTCAGTGCTTTAGAGGTTGGGCACACTGAGATTGGCACTGTCCCTGCTGCTATTGCATGTGTGCCCGAGCTCTCACTGCCATCCAGGGACTGTGCACAAAGGCAGCTTTGTTCCCTTCCCTTGACCCCAGGGAATGGGTGCACGGCCAGACCGCTTGCTGCAGAACATCAGAAGCTCACTGAGAGCTTCTGAGGAGGAGGATGCACGGCAGCTGCTTTGAAAGTGCTTGAGCAGAAGCAGACATTCATTTTCTTTAACATTTTAGACAATGTATAGTGGTCTCAGGACGCAAACTGAGATTTATATTCAATGTTTACTGCTCTGTAGGGTTTAATATTTTACTTTTTATGTTAGATATGGTAGCCAAATGTGGATTTGAAGCACTGCAAGTGCTCTAAAAACTGAGCTGTGCTCAGTTTAATCTCCCTGGCTATGGCTTTCTTTGGAAATATGAAGCTGAGGTTCTGTTGGCTAATGCACCCTTACTCCTACAAGAAAAGCCACCCATACAATTCCACCAAGGATCATCCATTCAGCCTCTAAATAAAATGACTCTGTCTTCTTGTAGGCTGTTGTTTTGGCTTTCAGCTTGCTCTGTGTTAATGGCTTTTTGAAGTGACTTTTTAAAAGCAAGCCACAGTGTTGGCTTCTTGCATGAGGCACTCTAAGCAGATGCAAGAGCCTGGCACTGAAATCAGAGAACAGTTACTTGGTGGCTGTAGGATGAGCCATAGCACTTAGCAGGCATCAGTGTAAGACAGAGCATTACCAGCCTCTGCTGACTCTTGGAATGAGCATTGTGAAGGTGAGGCAAATTCTTCCTATAATCTGGGGGCCACAGATCCCAAAGGAAGGAGATTTTGTCGGCGTTTTGCAGAGCAGATGGCTGTATATTGATTTGGATGGAGCTATTTTAATTTCAAGTCCTCTGCAGCAGCAGAAAAATATGATTTCAGTCTCATAGCTCTATTTATGTCTGCAATTGGTAGTTAATACAATTCTGGTCAGAGATTGCAGGATCATTTCTTTTGTTAGGCAGACGGGAGACAGCTTCATCCATTAGCTTTAATCCTATTTCACGGGAAGCTCGATGTTTGAATGTTAGACAGATTTGCTCCATGACTGACAGGAACTATTGTATCTTTGTCTCCCTCTGAACCTGGAAGGAGGTGTGGCTTAGGGTTGCATGGATAACCGTGGTGGCATGACACCACTACTGGGTGTTTCTGGAAGGAATTGTTTGGGATGCCTAATGAAACCTGAACAGCTTTTGCTTCGTGGTTCCTGACTCAGTACAGCCTGTGATGCCTTGGGTTGCAATGGTGCAAAATGAGGGCTGTTATGTGGAAGAAATGGAACGGGATTCATTACCTGCCAGTGAGTCACCCCCTTTGAAGTCTGTCTGGTCATTGTTTTCACTGATAAAAGAGAAATGCACACCTCAGTGGAGTGGAAGGCTGTGATCCCATCTAGACTGGCAAAGGACAGCACAAGGATGTGTGTTCCTGCTGCTTGATCTTAAGGAACACCAAGGCACGCTTGTCTTCATTTTGGCTTTTGTGATATGAGCCCTGGGCAAATGGAGCAGTGTAACGCTTGCAAAATGGCAAAGCACAAAGGTGTTTTTCCTCAAAAATAAGCTTTACCTGTAGTACTTGAAGTTTAATTTGTATTTGTTGTGGGGGACCTTCCCAGCCTCTGGAATTTTAAAGCAGGTGCTGAAATAAAATCAGTCAAATTTTGATTATAGCTCAGAATTCCCTGTGGAATGGGTTTGTAGGTAATCATTACAAACCACCATAGGAAACTAGCCATGAGAGTGCCTGTGATCAACAGAATCAAATTTTTTTCTCTTTAACCTTGAAAATTATGCTTCCCTTTACAAGGGAAAGGGAGGAGAATGAACCAAACTTGACAACTAGCATGATTCATCAGATAATTCTAGTCAGATAGCAATTATACCTTGAGTTGTCATTTTAAGGACAAAAATGTATAGTAGTACACGTTAAACCCAGCTTAGTACCTCCTGCAGCTAAAGCACAGTGGTTTTATGTGTTCTGAAATGGGCTCATATCCTGGAGAGGCCTGAACTGTAGCTGGCACTTACACTGCCCTTGAAAAAGGCTAAACATGTGCATGCAGGGGGACTGGAGGGCCAAAATATGCTGCTTTGAAGGAGGAGGATAATAAGAGATCTGCCAGTTAAAAAAAAAAAGGGTTCATTCAGAGGCATCACAGAGTAGGCTGACAGGAGGTGGAAGCAGCACAACTTGTGCAGAGGATGTCTGAATTTGGCAGGGATTTAAAATTCAGTCTAAAATAAAGTTAGTTGCAAGCAGGCAGAGTGAATGTTGAGCCTGTACACTCTGCTCAGTGTGAGCACATTATGGGAATAAGTGATATTTCCATTTAAATTTGTCAGAAACCTTGGGCAAGCTTAATGCTGGAAAATAAGGGGTTTAAAGCAAATCAGACAAGTTCTTTACTGAATACTTTACTAAAAGGTATTTAGCTGTAAAGGGTTTCCACCCATGTTTTTTATGATTTTCAGCTTGTATTGGTGAAGAAAACATCCAAAAAACTGGCGTGTGGCAAAACTGGTGGTATGGATGAAATGCCAAGTGGTTTTGTTCTCTTTTAGGATACAGTTTTGGTGGTTAAGGACCACATAAGTCTGCCTTACCATTTATAGGATGTGTTGTAAAGTGTTAAAGTTGTCTTGAGTATAGAAAGGCAATGATGAGAAATGCAGTTCAGTCACAGAGGAGTGCAGGATGATGTGTGGGCGGGAGAAAGAGGAGCTGAGATGCACTCGAGATGGGCAGCCCCTGGCCCCTGTGGTTGTGGCCCAGCCTCCTGCGTGGGTCCTGGGGAGGGGCAGTGCCACCCCCTCCAGCTGGGTGCTCCAGCCTGTCCGCTCCTGCTGGGCACCCCTGGGTAAAAAGTAAAAAGATCTTAAATTCAATTACGGAATGCTTAGCTGAGGTGAAGTGCAAACGTGTCATCTAAACTAATGTAACAACCAAAACCCGTTATTCTAATTGTCTTGCCTAAATTATAACCACTGAAAACTTTCTGAGGAGCAGTGGGGAGCAAGGTGTCTATTCATGATACATCTGAGAATATGGAAAATTAATGTATTTTTCCTGTTTTGTTTGTTTTTTCCTTTAGGTAAGTAACTGAAGGGGACATGAAGAATTGACATTTAAATGGCCAGCATGTTGCAAAAGGTATTTTCATTTACATTCAGTAAGAAATGTGCTAATATTTCATTTGAGTACATATTTAATGAGTATTTCCTTATTTTTTTTTCTTTTGCTCAATTGAGACTGTCTTGTCAGAGAACTTGAAGAACTGGGTCTAGCTAGTTAATTAAAATTTTTTACTTGCTATATAAGTAGTAATAATAACAATAGTATGATGGTGATGATGAATGAAATAGTTAAGTGTCATTGTTGAAATCTCTTTTTGCACTGGTGATCACTGGAAAGTCTGTTTTACACGATGATTATAAAGTGCTAGATGCATTGCATGCGATTTCCAAGACATGATAGCACTAAGTAACTCTAGGAAGCTAAACCCGGATTTGATCCCTGAACAGCTCCTTCCTTGGCAGCCAGATGGATATGGAGGTATGTGAAGCTTTATCTTGCACTGGGAAATAAATGATGTCTGTAAATATGCTGTGAACAAAATGCTGGAGCTTCTGCTGGTGACTCCCACACAGAAACATCAAAGAAAGCCCAGCTGTATTTCATGTGCAGTGGCTCTCCTACTGACGATTTTTTCACATCACTGATAATCGAATATAATTTTGTAGAATGTTTGTTGTCATGTTGGTGTCTGTGGAATCCCTCAGGAGAGTGTAGGTTGATGGGAGAGAGATGGTTACAGAGAGCAATTCCTGTTAATACCAATTAGGGATGGTTATGCAAAGCTCTTTGGAAGAATCCTCACAAAGGCTGGTTAAAGGAAGAGGAGTCTTCTAAAATAGATGACAAAAGTGTCAGTGTTTCCTAATTATTTCCATTAGTGTGAAAGTTATAGTCCTTAATCTTTTTGACAGAAGGTGCAAAGAGGAAGATAGACCTATTGATTAGGAAATGTCTGAGGTAGATGCAAGTTCTGATTTCGGTGAGGCAGGACTGAGATTTATCCCTGCATTTCCCACTTCTGAAAAGATGGAGTCTAATGGATTGTTATCTGTTCTCTTTCCATCAGTTTTGAGTTAAAAACCCCAGACTATACGGGACACCAAAATTAAGTGTTCTCTGACAAGATTTTTGGGTGAAAAATTTGGTTTTGCCATTTATAGACTTTCTGCTGTTGGCTGCATGTAGCTACTTTATGTAGCTACTTTATCTTTCTCTGCTGTTTTTCCTGATTTTTCCTTTGTCTGCACTGGGATTTTGCTGACAAAGAAATGTCATGGAGAAACAAAGCCTCACTGGAGGGTGATTTAGTGAACTGAGTTTGGGAATATTTCAGTTTAAGATCAAATCTGTCCAACTGAAACTTTGGTTGCACTTAATTTTTCTGACTTGCATTTTAAATGAGAAGTATTTTGAAGGATGTTGTATAAATATGTTGCAGCCAAGCAAGAAAACAAGTAATTTTCTTTCCTGAAACTTGCTGCAGTTTTACTGTCTCTCAGGTCTTTGTGAACAGAAGCAGAAACACATCAATGTGTACAAGTTCTGCTTTTTATCAGTGAATAAGTGCCTTTGTGGGAACTAAAAGGTTTCTTCTATTCCCCAGAGAATTCCACAGCATCATTTTAGCCTTTGAAAAGAGAAAAGTTCTTGGCTGACATTAAAACAAAATGCTGCCGCTTGTGGCCCCTCCAGAGTTTGGTGGGGTGTTTTTTTTTCTTTCATTTGAGGAGCTAGATATTTAAAAAACCCTTCTATTACAAAGGGGGGGCAAAACTTGTAGAAATTTGGGAATGAAGGAGAAACCCCCAGTGCAGTAGAGTCACTGCTTTCTGCACATGGAGTTCTGTACACCAATAACTGCTGCTTACTTGGGGCTGATAAGAATGGATATAAAATCAGCATTAATTACTGGTGCACTGGTTTTATATAGCAAGCAACAATATTAGATCTGGTGCAACGCTTGCTGAATGCCTCATGTATCTGCTAAGAGTGAAATGAATTCAGGTTGGTCCTGGATACATTTATGTCCCATTGGCTACACAAGGATACATTGTGGGGAAACAGATATAATGGTACCAAAGATGAAATTAGAGTGATTTGTTTCAGGCAATTTAGTTTATTACATTTGACATCTTATCAGGTCTCTGAAACATAACTAGAAGCTTTCTCTTGGAAACATGTTGTGTCCTGTCTGTCTTAATGATCATCAGGAGTGGGTTGTTATTCCTTTGCTGTAATTATGTACCTTCTATCAGAAGCCAGCAGAGACTCTGCTGCTGAGGAATACAAAATTCCTTCTTTTTTTTTTTTNTATGCCTTGGTAAGTTTTCAGAGGTCATCTCAGTAAACCAGGCATTGCTCTGTGAGCTACATCATCACCATCTTGAGCAATATTGATTTTTGAAGTATAGATTCACTTTTTTATTTCCTTATTTTTAGTTGGTACATTACATTTCTGTCTGTTGAGCCATGTGTGTGAGTGTGAGCTGTCAATAAAGGACTACCATCTCAGTGTCATGTTGTCAGTTAATTCAGATAAATGCCAGATAATATGCTCTCAGGTCAGGGATTCACAAAGGTAAGTCAAAATCCTCTGGGAGTTTTGCCTTGCCTTGGAACATCACCAGTTTCTACCCTGCATGATCATGGAGGTACCAGTGGAAACATGGACTGCGTTCACATGGATTTCTCCAGAGGTAGGTGTTCTCTTTTTTTCCAGTATACTAAGGGCTTGGTAATCAGACCTCTGTGTGTGTATCTGTTTTTGTATCCCAGATGAAAATGTGTTTAGTTGCCTTTGGTGGGTAACAAGGTGTGGCCAGTGTTGTGCTATGTGGCAGAGAAATGCTGCTATGTCTTTTATTCTTCCAGCTTTTGGTGAAAAAGACACTTGTGCATTTTCGGCACCTGGTATCCCCACCTTTCCATGGGGCTGGGCAGCAGGACAGGCATCATCCATTCTTCCCTTTTTTGTCCCTGGCTCAGCTGTTAACAGCCACGTTCTTTGTTACTGGTGGTCCTGAACTGGGACAATTGCACAGCACCTGGTTAGATGCTGAGAGAAGCAGTAATTTCTCCTTGGAAAGTTGAGGTGCCTGGTGGGAGGTTGAACATCCAACCTCACAAGAGAACTTGCCAGGAGTCTCTTCATATCATTTATGTCTTTTTGGTACTGGAGAACCAAAAAGTCTGTGAATAGTCACTGATGGTGAGATCTGATAGATCTGCTAACTGGGAGATAGTTGTTGTGTCTTATGATGTAGATTGCTTGTTTGCTGTATCTTTCTGGTTTATGAAATAGCTGATAAATTCTGTAACTTGCCAATGAACTGCTCATATTGATGCCTGTAAGCATTTTAATAGTGACTTTATTTTTGTAAGGACTGGTATTCACCATCACCAAGCAGTGGTGATGTGTAGGTAAAGAACTTGTCCAAAGAAAGGAAACTTGTTTTTCCAGACCTTGAACAGTTGATCTGCTTACCAAATATTCTTAGCCTGAGTTGTTGTTAAACCCAGGCTGATTCTGAGTTCTTGGCTGACTGTGTCCCTCATTCTGGAAGTGGCATTTTCCTTCAGATAACTTCATTGTCATAGTAATGAAAAAGGCTGTAAGTGGAGGACGTGTATGCTTGTATTAAGATTTTTTTTCACTGAGCAATGGAAGTTTTAGAACTGTCAGAAGGCTCTTGTGTCTGCACTTTTATAATAATTTTCTGCTTTAAAATAATGGATGCATCACTTCAGATCTTTTCATCTTGAAGTACATTAGGAGTGAAACTGCATCTTTGAGATCAGTGTCAGAAATACTTGTATGCACAAACACACCTTTACATTCTCTCTAGATATATAATGATTTTAAGTTGTGTCTCTTGTCTGCCTGTTTGGATTTTCTGAGGAACAGATATCTACATCTGGAAAAAAACCCGAGGATTGCATTTCACATTAACTGGTGTTTTTGTTGGCAGCCGAAGGGGACATGAAAATTTAAATGGGCATAATGAATAAATTACCCTTTGACTTTAGGCTGTTCCTTCAAAACAAGAGCGGAATGGTGCGTGGTACATTTGCACTGCTTTTTGCCTCTTTGTAAGGGGCTCATTTTCTTCGTGATGAATTTAATCTGTCGTGATCTCCGCTGTGCTGCAGAAAGCAAGGAAAAGCTCGATTTTAATGGTAGCCGTGATGAGCACGGAGAAGTCGTGGCTATTTTCTTGTTGTCTTCTTGAGGTCTGTGAGAAATTCCAGAGTCTCCATGAAGACTTAAAAATATTTCAGATTTGTTGTTGATTTTCACAGGGAATGCGTTCTGATGCCGGGACAATTAGCAGCCGAGCTAAATCCAGCTGCGGGCAGGCTGTGCTCCACCAGCAATGGAAGCTAATGGGCCCCGAAGGCAGGGAGGATCATTGCAGAGTCCAGCTGCAGCCCCTGGCTGGGCTGCCCCGGGAAGGAGCGGGAGGTGGGATGCGCTGGCCGCGGGCCGAGTGCCGCGCCGTGACTCTCAGTGCGCTGCTCCCGGAGATTGTGTAGCCAGGCTTGAAAACTGCTCCCGCTTTAGTGCCTGCGAAGGAAATCAGGCTGGAAAGCGGCTCTTGCTTGGAGCAGTCACCGTTTAAGGAGCAGATTGTATGTGGCTCTTTGGTGGCTTCTTCTCTTCTGATTTGGGTTTTTTCCTTCTCTTTTTCCCTGGGTATAAAAATAGGAGGAAGAAGCTACTTCAAATAGGCTGAAGTCTCCCAAGGTGACTTTGCCTTGTTTAAAAAAGAGCCCGAAGTCTAAATCCTGAGGAAATGTCTCACGTGGTCCTGAGTTTTATCGCAGCTTATTTTCCAGGCAAAAAGTAAAACCTGACATGTGAAGCATTGACTGCAAAGAGCAACAGGTTGGCTGCCAAATTTTTTAGTCTATATTAGCCTTTCTGCCAAAAATCTTATTTGTTTTATTTTGGCAGACAAAAGAACATTGTTTTTGCAGTGAACGGGTAGTTTTTATCAGCCAGACAAACTTCTTACATTGTGTTTATGAGCATTTGTTCAGAAAACACTTCATTCTAATGCAGCTTTTGCAGTTTCTTAATTGTGCCTGAAGAGATGAAAACATAGGCCTGGCCACTTTGCAGAGCTGCTTTTAAAGATATTCTCCTGGTTTTAATGTTTGAGACAATCTCAGATAAGACATAAATGCAGACTATTGTTGCTTTTGCTTTTCTCCATCCGTGTTCCAGTGCTGTTTCTGGCACAGGTAGAGGTTGAGGATGGGCCAAGGTCCACATCCTTGCCAGGGTTTCAAACACCACTGAAGATTTGGGAGTGTTGTATGTCATCCCTTTGAGCTCGTGCCTACTTCTAAGTGGGTTTGTGTACGGCAGAACGTTCACTCCTAAGTCTTTAAGTGCCTCTTAAAAAAATGTATGTCTAATCTTGTGGCAGTCTGAGTGTTTCATGCATGCTCTGCTCTCTCTGAATATTAGTTTCATTGGCTTTGTTTCAAGAGTCAATGGGAAATCCATTGGAAGTGAGATTTGTGTTCAATACAAGTGCTAATGGTAGAAAGTTTTCTGCAGACACTGTAGAGGGCAAATTAGGTCAGTCTCATCATTCTTCTTCCTGTAATGGATAGGCCTGGGTTTTTTCCTTCCTAAAGTATCAGTGATATGTAGTTAATACATCTGTTCTCATAAATAATTTGCTTCCCTAGGCTATTCTACAATGGCATGAAATAATAATTTAAAAATTATAGTACCCCCAATTTTTTCATCTATTAGAAGCGAACAACCTGAGGCAACAAAGTCTTCCCCCACATATACCTTAGGTTGAGAATGCAAGGCTTTTAATGAACTTTTAATGTCCAGGTAAGCCATCTGTGTACCCCCCCACAAAATCTGTTGTCCACGTTTCTCTGGGAAGGAGGAAAAGGGCTGGCGTGTATTGTATATATTTAAAAATACAGTTAACCTGGTCTGTAGTGTTCACAGCCACCCATGTCTGTAACATTTCTAGTGCAAAGCCTGCGTGGCTGCAGAGGTGGGAACCCAGAGGCAGAGGAAGAGATTTTGATTTCCTTTCTGTACTGGAGCCTTTCAGCTGAAGAAGCTGATGGAAGTTGGGCTGCTTTGCTGCCTGCTCTGGTTTTGATCAGGCTGTAGCATCACAGCAGTTTGTCTCATGAATTTGTAGCCATGAGAACAAATTATCTGCTGTAATGATAATTATCTTGACTCAAATGGTCATAAAATGATAGGGAGGAAGCTGCATGTATCAAAGCTGCGCAGTCAGTATTCTCCCCAACATTTCTGATGAAAAGAAAATATCAGTGTGTGTGTAGAAGTATAGATGCGTGTGAGTGGGTGTAGAGTGTGTAAGTGTATGTTAAATAAAACAAAGTCCATATTCATGATTTGAGATTAGCAAACGTTAATGAACTTAAAAATTCTCTGAGGTGACTGAGCTGATGTAGCTGAACTAAAAGCTCAAGGCCCTTGGGTAAAACCCTGCCAGGGTAGGCAATAGACACTTTCTGCTACATTTAGCTCTTTTCCTTAGACATAAACACCCATTTTTCAGATGGGAATTTGGTGCAGACTCTAAAGAGTCTGTTTGCCGTTGGTTGTAGAAGAGATTTTTAAGCAAATGCAAATAGTGGGTTGAAATCAAGACTGCTAAGCATGGCCTTTGGAATGCTGTAAGGCTGAGGTTGGTGGTTCTGGAGTTGCAGAGAGCCTTGAGCTGCACCTTCTGACTGGGGGAATTGCTTGGGGTGAATGTGGGGCAACGTGCAGTGCAATGAGCTGCTGGGATTCACATTTAGTACCTGTTCAAGGAAAGCACTTGGTGGTTTCTGGACTGATCCACTAGTCTCCCAAAATTTAAAATGGAGTAGCAGCTGGAAAACCTGAATTTTGTTTAAGAATTGGAAAAATACTGAAGCAAAAGAACTGATGTAGGATCCTCTATAAATAATATTCAAGGTTGGACACATAAAAGTATCAGAAACAGAACAACAGAGACTTCCCAAGGAAGGCCTGTACTGTCCCACAGAACAGAGGGGGTGTTTGCAAGGGAGGGGGAAGAGGAAAGGATCCTCCTGATAAGAAAAATGTTAATAGGGTTTGTTTATGTCTCCCTGCTAGGAAGGTTAGCTGGGAGCTGCCACTTGCTCCATATCTTCTCATAACTCTACACCAGTTGGTCTGGCTGAAGATTGGGCTCTATGGTGGCCAAAAAAATTTAAAAAACCACTGAATTCTCAATTCTCTTTCTACTTTGTTAAATGGTGTTTTAAAAATTACTTTGGTGATGGTCTTGAAACCATAAATGTGCCCTTAATTAATGAACTGTTCCTCAGACAGGCTGAAAACCTGCAATGAAATGAAGTTTGTCTGGACATTCAGATCCAAACCTCACTTGTCATCCATAAAGGTGCACTTCAAGATCGAACCCTGATGCTCGGTGTTTTCTCCTCAACAATATCTGCAGCCTGGCTCTTGGGGAAGAATAGGAACAGGGCAAGCATATCTGGTGCTTCCCCTTAATAATCTCCTGGCCTCCAGCTGTTTTTGCCCAGGATTTCCTGAGCTGGATATTGGCTCTGTGATTTAATAACCCTCAGTGGTTTTTTCTTTCACAAAACTGTCCCTCCTTGAGCTGAGGTAACCCTTTCCCCCAGGGAAATCCCTGCCACCACCTCTGTTCTGGCCACTGGCCTGGGACACACAAAGTCTGCTCTCCTAGAATATGGGATGTGTTCAGGGAGAGGAAATACAAGGTTTGAAGAGGAAAGTAATTATATTACAGAATCTGAATAGTTATTGCTACCGTTGAAATTTTATTTTGAGTACAGGCATATGGTCAAGAACAAACCCAAAACACTTTAAAAAGAGAATGCCATGTACCAAAGACAGGAATCCTTATCCAAGTGACGAGGCATTTGTGTCTTGGCAATGCTTGACTGTTTGTCTTGTCAGTTCTCTTGCTCTCCTAAGTATGGCTTTATTTATAAAATATTAGCTTTCCAAAGGAAGCCATCAGGAAATGAATAACTGTAGTCACAGCTGGGTATGAAAAGGGAAGACAAAATAGGAAGCTCCATCCATTTTGTGTGCTGAGTGATGCAGGAGCTTTGTGAAAAAGCTGCTATTGATTTTATAACACAAGAAATTAATGTACTTGATTTTCTTATTTTTGGCATTATATGTTGTTCCTGTCTTTCATTTCAAACATTGATAATGATTTTTTTTCTATTTTTTGGTACCTTCCTGGTTTTCAAGTAACTTAGTTAAAGAATAGAAACTTAGAAAATTCCTCAAAAAATAGGCCTTATTTGGCCTTATTGCATGGGGTCTTTGGCCTTATTGCATGGTTCCCTTTGGGTAGGTCCCTTTGGGTAGGTCCCTGCTGAGGTAGGGCTGCCCAGCAGTAAATCCTGCCTTATTTCTCTCTTCCCAGTACACCCAGGAGCACCAGGGCACATCTGGGCTTTCAGGTGTGGAACAGTCCATGTAAGATGTGCTTATGGAGATGTTTGACTTGGTCAGTTTTGGATGAATTCTCTTGGGGATAGCACAAAGCCTGTTTATCTCTGCTATGGCAGCCAGATTTTTTAAGGCTGTGCTCCAAAGCGTGAATATTCTACAGGTTTTCAGCGAAAGGGTGATGAGAGTTTTCTTAAAATAAGCTGTTCTGCACACACAGGTTTTTTTATAGGCTTAGACTGTCAGCCTGAGATAGATGCCAAGCACTGGGAGGGTTTTAAATCTGGTCTAAGAAGAAGCAACATGCCTGATACCATAAATCACTGGACAGTCTGCAAGTGCTGCTCTCTGTGCCACAGCAGTACCAGCTGTTGGTGTAAGAATTTACTCTGCTTTGTCCAGTCCCTAGTCAGGGACTTTTCAGAAAATGTTTTGCTAGTCTTTAAACAATTTCTACTTTAATTGCAAGTGGGTGGAATTATGAAAATGCAGAGAGATGAATAGATGTTTAAATAGTTTGGCACATCGTAGTGCTATTTTATATTGCTTTTAAAATAAATGCTGCAAAGGGCATCTGTATAATAACAGGAATTGAATTGGAGTCATAAGTGACAGTACCTTTGCATAAAATACAAGTCCAGGTATTTATTTAAGCACCACAGTGACTCTTCCATTACTTACTATTCCTTTAAAATTCATAAGATCTTTGGGATATTCTCTCAAATCTGAGTTGCTCTCTCCAAACACATGTATCAGTTATGGGGTTTTTGTTACATCATTGGGATAAAATCAGCTTGAAAATTGTTTTTCCAAGGTTTGGGAGGTGTGTGGTTGATGATTGTGAAGCTTTTTTTTGAGTGTGTGACTGTTTTCGTGACCTGTCAGTCACTTTTAAGTTACTAAGGGGTATGGACACAAAGAATTAGGAAAAAACAATGTTTAAGAGTAATTAATTTTATTTTAAACAAAGTGTCCTTGGTACCTTTCTTTAAACAAAATGAAAAAGCTTATTTAGTTTGTGCTGTTTGATGTACTTTATACTTGCTAACCACCAAAGAACAAAGTGTATCTCACTCTTTGTTTCCCTCGGCTGCAGTCCCATATTAATGTAGTTACAGCGTGTAAGAAGCAGTTAAAGGCCATAGCACGCCCAAATCCCAGTTTCCAGGGGAAGCAGAGTTATTTATATGGGACTGAAGGGCAGCATTTCTGACAAAGGTCAGCGTTCTGGAATGAAGGTTAAATGGGAATTATGGGCCCCTGCCAGCCTGCTGGAGAGTGGGGACCGTGCAATGTTGTCACTGAGCCAGGCAACGAGCCAGGCAACAAACCAGGGCAAGAAATAGCATTGAAATAATTTTCTTTATCTGTGGACCAGTCAGGAAGCTGTAGTTGGGACAGCAGTGAAGCACAGTTATTTAAAACCACTGATAATTAAGACATTTTAAGTGTTGGCTGCTCTGTTATGTAGCTTGCCCTTTAACATTGTTTTAAAAGAATATCCAATATATAGTTAACAGTTTGTTTCCTGTGTTACACTTGAGTTGCTTCCTTTTGCTCAGTGATAAAAAGTGATTAGTATTTAAGAAAAGCAGACTCATTCAGCAAGTGTCTACTAATAATTTTATTAATTGCTGCTGAGGGGATCATTGTGCCATGATTTATATTTTTAATTCCTTAATCTCAGTGGAGAAAGGGTGTTTATCAGACAATTTCTATGCTAAAACTCTCTGAAATTATAGCTGCACAGAGAGATTTCTTTGCTATTTTGGCAGAGCATGCAAGTACCTTACTATGGCTTTTCTGTACATTCATTTTCCCCCTTCTGCTTGTTCTGTGTGTCTTACCATGGCACTTAAATGGTCAGTTGATAAAATCTTTCTTTAAAGATTCGTCTCAGGTGCATGAGGCAGCTGCATATGATGCACTGGAATGTTAAACCATTTGAGATCCCAATTTTGTTCTCTTTGTCACTTAGATAACTTTTGACAATATATTTAAGTCTGGAAGGCTTTTTAGGATGTCAGATATCTTGATTATTGCCATTTGCTTTTTTTTGTTGGACTGATCTTTTGCAGTGATAGAGAAAATGACGTGTGTGGCCAAGTGTTTGCTCCAGGGATTGTTTTAGTGGTGGGTGAGCAGTGACCAGACCTGGGGCTGTATTTATAGCTCGGTATTCCCAGCTCCCCAGCAGGCAGAACTGGCTGAGGTACAGTCACAGCCCATGGGAGCTGCGGGCAGGAATGGTTACTTAGCACGTTTTAATCGCTGTGCAGACACGGAGATGGACTCTGCCTGCTGCTGCTTCCAGCTCAGGGGATGGATGGGCACGGGGACCTGCCAGTCCTGCCCTGGGCACTGCTCCCTGAGTGGGGACACTTGCCCTCTAATGCTTCCCGGTCCTCCTGTTCATTGTGGAGGTGCAAAGTTCAGCCTGTGCCCCTTTGTCATCAGCCTGCTTTCACACCCCCCACTCCTGAGTGGTGCTGGCTGACGTGGAGCACCCGTGGTGTATGTGCAGGAGGGAATACATTTAAGTGGAACTTAGGTGCACACTCCTGGGCTTTCAGCTCTAGGGACCTGTGATGTTAGCTCTTAAACCTAAATAATTGCTGCTCAGCGTGGCTCTGTGGGCTTTAATTTTGTGTGGTTTATTGGGGCAGATGGGGCCATTCCAAAACCTGAAGGGCTGGGGCCGGTGTCCAGCTGTGGGGAGCATCCTGGGCAGGTACTGTTGCCTGCTGGGCTCCAGCAGGGGAAGGCAGGGCAGGAAAGAAATCTGTAACACTGCCATGATCATGTTAAGAAACATCTTCATTTCAAGAGATTTGTAACCTGAAAACCTGTGCTGAGCTTCAAAATAATGCCATGTCATACTTGAGGAAAACTTCTTTCTGTGGTGCATGAAGATTAGTCTTTGCTTGTCATGTTAGATGTGGCAACTTGGGAATATTGCTCATGAGACATCAGTGAAATTCTTTTCCCCCTCGTTGTTTTATCCTGTTTTATTTGTCTCCATCAGAAATGTGAGGGAATAAGTCCAATCCTGTTTACCTTAACATCTCTTGTAAAGGCAGTGTGTGCCTGCTTCGCCTCCCTTTGGCCGAAAGAGGGAGGTCTTTGCCTTTCTCAGTCCCTCCTACATGCTTATAATGGAAAAAGCATTTCAGATAGTCCTTGTGTATCTGGGAAGTCTCTACAAACTTGTATGAAATGGCACTTTCTGACTGAAACTGAAAGGCTTAACTACAAACTTCAGATGAGCCAGATTTCTCCGTAGTTACCTGGTTAACAGCAAAGTGTTAGTTACACTGGAGTATTCTTGGTTTTGTAAAGAGTAAGAGGATGTTTTCCATATGCTTCCCACCAGTGCTCAAGTGACCATTTTTTAGAAATGAAGGGGAGTATTGTTGTATAAAATGTAATGACACTTCTCCACTCCAGCTTTAAGGTTAAGTGCTTATTATTTGGCTTCTCAGCTGGAGGAGGTACATAGGTATATAATAACTTTTTTATTGACAAACTTCACAAACCCCCTGTTTCTTGTAATTTTCCAATAGATGCAGGCAGCACACTGAAGTTCATATAGAAATCTTGTAATTGTGTCACCTACCTGAGGAGAAAAACAATTTTTTTACATTTGCTTTTACCCAGGGGTAATGCAGCCATAAGAAATCACACATGTATCACGTTGGGTTTTCAGTGGAGGTACACAACTCACACACAGGGTGTGTGCTGTGGTGAGAGCGAGCATCTAATTGGGAATAAAGTGTTTCTGGATTTAGATCTGGTGCTCTATTGCCACCTTCTGCTCATCCATCTTCCCACTGCACTCGCAATGCAGTTGGGTGTTGCACCTGGGAACTTGCAATAGGGAGGGAACTTGCATTGATTGTACAGCTTATTAGGGAAGCTGTGCCAAAAGGATATGTCAATTCTTCTCCTGGATTCCTGAATGCAAAGCCCTGTTTAGATAAGACAAGGAAAATATCTTCCGTAGCAAAATGAGCTATAGTTTTCATCGGTTTGAAAACTAAGATGTAAGCCTTTTCTCTGGCACAGGGTGACTCAGTCTGGTTCCCATTACCTTAAAAGCTCACAAATCACAAACTGAAGCATCAATATTTCTTTATTGCATTGTGAATTGCAGAATCTGAGAGTAATTTCAGCCTTTGGACACTTTAATAGGGAATAGAAGCAATTGTAGAAGTAGAATTGATTACTTAAAGTGCATTGATTTGTTCAGAAGATTTCTGCTTGGTGGTCTCTGGGAAGCGTTCCCCTGAATGTTTACCCTTTTGGCATTTATGACTTAGTCTATGGCCTAAACACTGACTTTACCTCCTGCTGTTCCATTAGGAGCTCAGGAAAGGAGAAAGAGAGAATATCAGCTCCCTTGCAGTGCCACTAGTAAAACTCTGTCCTTTCTAAAATGTTGGAAATAATGTGCTGTTTAAATTCTAGCTGAAAGGCAAAATCATTCTCTTGCAAAATTCAGGCTAGAGAGGGAACAGAGGAAACTTGATAATGTCCCTAACAGGTAATTTTAGCCAGGAGATTGGATAGGAAGAGAATCAGCCTTGAAATGTCACAGACTGAGATCGACAGGAAGAAGCAGGTGTATCATTAGACACTTGTTTCTTCTTCCCCTCTTCCATAGAAGCTACAAATGAGCTCCCTTTGTTTATAAGTAGTGCAACATAATGGTTGTTTTGCAGAAATTACGTGGTTACACATCCAGTTGTTGGGGTTATTGTATTAGCTTTCAAACTATGTCAGTAGCATTCTTTTCAGGAGCTCCTATTTCAGTTTTCATTGCTTTCCTGCTTGGGAAATTTAAGTTTGGCACTTCTTGGATGTCAATTTCTATTGCTTTATTTTAGTTTATAGGGCACTAGATAACCACCTCATCAGCATCTGGTCTGTAATTTGCAATGGTCTTCTTAAGGCTTAAGAATTGCAAATTAGATTGAGGCTGATGTAAAATAACTGGGGGATCACAAACTGTCATTTCAATTTTTGTAAACTGTATTTTATTACCGTTTAGAAAAAGAATTGTGTTGTTTTTTAGTATCACTAAATGTATTTAAAAATTTGATTTAACTTGCAACAATTTTTCAGCGAGTGATTGTTTCAGAGCATAATGATATCTTGACATTTAGTCAAGCTTTGACATTTTCTGTTAGAGCAAGTTAAAGCTTCCTCCGTGGAGGTGCATTTCAATAGACCAGAGCACGACAGTCAGAGGGTCACCTTTGCTCTGAGGTAACGTCTGACTTTTAGGCAAGGAAATATCGGGATCCAACTTGGCGTCCGTCTGGAGCTCCAGGGTGTGTCAAGTGCTTCCATGGACTGGAACCCCAAAATGCCCTGCTACTTTCTGGTTTTAGTGTAACACTGAGCTCTAAGGGAGCCAGGGCAATTAACAGAAACAGAAGTGCTTGTTAATCACTGTCTGCTCCATGCATTGTGCTGATTTCTGTGGGCACATTCACGTCAAATTGTTTCATCCAAGTTGTCAGAAAACTGGATTGAGGCCTCCTGTCTTTGATTTTCTGCATGGGCACTTCCACAAGGCATTTCTGAGTGATTCTGGAAAACTTCCTTCTGATTATCTAGGCAGAACAAATGGGAATTTCAAGTTGCAGAATCTTTTTGCATCATATGTAGAAAGCCAAACCTATGTAAAATGAAATTCTACTATTTTGGGAGGAAGTTTTTGTCTAAGAAGTAGAGGAGGTAGGAGAAGTACTGATGAGCCTTTGATGCTCTGTCTCTGTGAACCTCAGTGCCAGCTGATGCATAGAAAATGTGCATGTAAGTTGTCTGTCTCAATGTGTGAGACATTGGTTTTTATTGAATTTGCTGTACAGATGCACAGAACTGGGTTCTGATGTCTTGCTCCCATAAGGAACTGGTGGGGATGTTTTTTTCCCTCTTTATCTCATAAGAGACTGAATCCCAGCTGCATTTTTGTGCATAGAGAATCAAAGGTCCAGCAAGGGCATGGTTTGTTTTTGCCAAAGAAGTATCTGTGACCTGCAGAACAAGATGGTTACCCTTTAGTGGGACCTGGAGTGAGGAGCTGGCTTCCCCTTTTCCTGGTGTTTAACCCTGAGGAGTCAGGATCTAAAAGAAACAGGAGTGTGGTTGGGTGACAGCTGCTGAGCCTCTTCAGGAAGGCAATGAAGGAAAAGGCAGACAAATAGAGGATTTAGCAAGTTCAGGGGCTGAACTTCCCTGGAACTTCAGACTGAGCATCCTAATCCAGTTGTTTCTCAGATTAAAACTGAAGAAGGATGTTCAAAGTGCCTGCCAAGATTAAATTAATCACTGTTGATGTTCAGATTTAAACTGCATGGGAAGTCTGCCTGGAGCTCTGTGTGTAGCTCTCCTTCCCTCTGGTTTCCTTCAGGGCACTCTCTACCCTAAGCATTGTGGCAGCAGCAGTCACATGTGCTGGTTTACAGTGGATGATGCTCTTGCACTGTGGCTTGGAAAAGATGGATTTTATCCTTAGTTTGGCTAATCATGTTAACTTCTAGTCTGTCCAACAGAATAGAAATGTCCCCAGGATGCTGGCCAGGGATAGCATCCTGTTAGGTTGAATCGAGGGACAGAGCTCTTCTGTATCAGCTGCAGAATGAAACATCTGCTTGGAGTTTTTTGATGAGCCAGTGCTAAAATGGAGCAAATTTTCACCCCTGCCCAGGGTTTGTTTCGGTGAGCACTGTGGTAACGTTTCCCTTCAGTGGGAATGGTGGATTGTCTCTTTCTGCCAGTGAGAAACACTGCCAGACGTCTTTAAAGGACTGCATGTGTCTGTAGGAAGTTCTGTCAGCAGATGGGCTGGAACTGCAGCTCGGTTCTCTCGTGTGCCCTGGGTTCCTCACCAAGTGGTGGCTGTGTCAGCAGGTCAGGGCCATTACTGCTGAGCCTGTGCCCTTGAGTCTCCTCCTGTGCTGAACTCTGCTGGAGCTATTGGCACGTGCAGGAAGGAACCGGCTCCTTGGGGTCACCTCTTGGCAAAACCAGCTGTGACGAGTGCATAGGTGTGTTAGAGCTGTTGGGTTTGGCTTAGCAGCATGGAACTGGGACTGGAATGAACCAAGGAAAAGACAACACCAGAAATGGTAGAGGGAAAAGGTATAGGAATGGGGTGAGGAAGAGTGAGGCAAGATAGGAGAAAACAAAGAAAGGATGATTGAGTAGGGAAAGGTTGACCAAAGTTTGTCCTGCTTGCCAGTGCATTATGGTGGGAGTTGAGGGTCCCTGGGGATAACTATGTACCCTACCCTTAATAAAAGGCAAGGAGTGTAATTTATACTGTAATTTAATTTTATTTGTTAGCTAAGTTAAGATTTCCTGTGGTATCTAGGTATTGGAATCTTTTCCCAAGCTTTCTAATGTTTCCCAAGTGAGGGTCAGTGCATCCCTGCTAAGCACGTGTCTGTTGCAGTGATAAACAGTATACTTCCAACTTCATCTGTATCCTTAGGAAGTGTGCGTGATGGATAATGAATGAATGAAACAAGGTCAGCAGCCAAGTGACCACAGTAACTCAGCTGCCATCAGCTGTTCAAGCACAAGCCTATTCCCTAATGTTTTAGTACAAGCACTCTTTTCTTTCTGTGTGAGGGAAGGTCAAGGCAGTGGCTCCCTAGTTTCACAGATGTGACTCCTGGCTTGATTGGCAGGGTGGAAAATCGTGTTGCATGCTCTTCTGGGCAGGTAGAGACACCCATTAGGAGACCCTGTGTGTAATGGGGCTGTGTACAGGTGCTTGTCTTTTTCTGGTGTCCCAGTGGTCATTCCATGGCTCTAGCTTTGAATTTGGCTTACTTTCCAGAGGTTCAGTGACCACGACTAATGGCCGGTATTAGCCTCTGTTTGAAATTGTTTGCTATTGTGTAGATCCTGTGTCTCTTCAGCCACAGGGGTGGGATGTTCTAGCCCAGCATTCCAAACCCTAGATGGATTCCCTGCTGTCAAAAGCACTGATAATGAGTCTATAGGATCTGCTGAGGGCAGGGGAAGAAAGAAGCTGCATAATTTCATTGCCTTTTTTACTCATAGAGAGCAGGTGCTTTCTAACCTCCTCTCCTCATCAATACTAATGCCTGTGGAATCCCTTTGCTGCATTAAACCCCAGTCAGATGAGGAATGCCCCTTTGAGGCTGCATCAGCTCAATTCAGAGCCTGGCATTAAGCTATACTCAGTTTAAGGGGTCATAATCCCAACATATCTCTGCTTTTCAATTTCTGTTCCGTTCTAGTCTTTAATTGAAAAGGAAGTGTTTTATCCTTCACTGTATTATTGCTCTGTCTATCCTGTCCAAACGCACTGCTGTTCTTTCTTAGCAGTGTTAGCTTTTGGAATTGACAAATGCTGGACTTGTCGTTCCAGTAACTGAATTTTTAATGGTTTTGGAATTGTTCCTTAGATGATAACTTCAGTTGTGTAAGCCAGGAACATTGTTTTCTGGGAAGTTGTTGGCTTCCCATTCCTTGCTCTCTGCACCATCACTCAAATAGTCAGAAGGAATCTGGTGCGATGGTGGCATTTATTGTCCTGTGGAGCCTTTTCCACAAAAAACATGGGCTCTGGTCCCACTCTGTTTAAGTTGGTAGTAAGTCTGTGATAACCCAAGAGCCAGTGAAGTTCCCTGCTTTTAGGTGACCAGTGACACTGTGTTAAACAACTTTGTGGTATGAAGTGATTCCATCCAAGAACGGCATCTTTCCCTTGCTTTTTAGATTATGAGTAGGCAGTACTGTTGGATTTGAATGGAAATCTCCATGAATTTATTTAATTGAAGATACCGGAGGCTTACAGAAGTACAGAACATGTTATGTATGTTAATTTGTAATTAATTCATTATTAATGAAATACTTATATTAACAAACCACATCTTTATGATTTTTTAATAGGGGCTATGTTATTAGAGATTTATAAATTTCTGAGTAAACCTTGTGATCAAGGGCTTGCTTCCTTGCTTTCATATCTTTATTAAAGTAATTTTCCTCTAATAAAGATTTTTCTTCTCTCCCCCCCTCTTTGGTAGTGACTTAAGTCCTTCTGGGTAAGCAAAGCTCTGCTTATTTGGGTTATTTGAGGGCAGTGTAGGCCTCATATTTCTTGGTTTCTGGTTGGGAGCAGGAGATGGCTGAGTTGTTTTTCAAGAGGAGTCTTTGTGTGTGTATAAATCCTGACCCTTTATGTTGCTGTCAGCCATTTGATAGAAGGATTAATTTACTCATAATATTTTGCACTATTAAGGCTCCTGACACATTTTAGAAACACTGTCTTGGTGTTGTTGAGAGCTGCCTGCCACCCAGTCCAGTTAGCAGGTCTGTATAGAATTAATATAGAATTATATATTGGGTAAAAATACAGGGACTTTAATGTGTTAGAATTGGTTTCACCACAGCAGTAATCCCAGTCTTTTTCTCTATATACCCACACACATCCACAATTTGAGTATGTGTATTTTTTCCCATTTTCTCAATAACATATGGCCTGACATGACTGCAAATTATGGATCAGTGGATCATTTTGTGTGCATTCAGAAGTGTTTCACTGGTCACATTTCACATGGGCAAGTTTTGCACACAGCAAAGAGCAATGTCCTAAACCCAGATATTATTTGCTCTCTGGATGCACAGAGCAGACCCTCTCAGGAGAAATATTTTTCAAGGTGCTGTAGTTCATTGGTCTTATTCACTGTTTTGTCAGGCTAGACATAGATCTCTGAAAATTATGTTTTGAACATGAGGCCACAGAAATGATTTTTTTGCCTTAATTATATTTTTGAAAGGTGTAAGTGTATCTCAAATGTATGAGAATGTTTCAGTGGTGATCAATATTTGCCAAGAAGAAAAACAGATACTCTCTTTTCTGTGGCAGCTGAGCTGAAGTCAGTGCTGACGTTCTTGTTTACAGCATGTTGTCCTAGAAACAGACTATTCAGAAGATTCCTTGTTTTCTTTCAAGTCATTCGAAGTGTTAATTGTCATATACTCCTGATTTTCTTGTCTTGGGGTAATGGAATCTAATCCTGACATGAGGCAATGGCAAGTACAGCCCTCGGATGCTAATGAAGCCACATACTGTCATTACTGCTTGGAAAATTATCTGCAGAGTTGTCGCTGACCAGAAGAGTCTGATGTATCTGTGTTTTTGAAGAGGGGGTATTTTTGTTATGTTCTCTTTTTTTTTCTTTTTGCTTTGGATTTGTGTTTTCCAGCCCCTCTCAGTTAGGATGCGAGACGGGCGCTGTGGGAGGAGGTAATGAGAGGAGACAAAGGCATCTGCGTTCCCTGCTAATTTTAACCTCCAGCGAGCTTTCCTCGCAGGATGCTCCATGCACACAGAAGAGCTTGTGGGCGAACAGGGAGAAAATGATTTTCCCCAAGTAAACTAATTACAGGCCAGACAGAAGTGATTCTTCCAAAGGGACTGATCTCCCTCCAAAATCATTCCAGAGGCCTTTTTTCCAGCTTCCAGGGGGGAGTAGGAGTCTCATAGGTAGTAGCAGCTCTGGCAGAATCCAAGTCAGTCTGACACGCCGGAGCCTTTAGTGGGTGCGAGCTGTGTCAGCGCAGAGGTTCATTACTTGAGATTGCATGTTTTGTGGTGCTCATCCCACATACAGAGTTCCTCAATTAAATGGACATTTTTGGACAAGCAGATAAAAGCAGGAATCGGTGCTAGGACTCTCATACCTCTGTTTGCAAGAGCCTTGGGTATGTGATTATAGCTGAGGAAGACAATTTCCAGTAACAATTTGCTTGATGAATCAGCCTCCTTTCTTGATTGCGGATTGTCTGCAAACAGATTGCAATTTTAAGAAACTTGTTTGTTATTTATCATAATTTTGTGCATAATAATCCCCCCTCCTCCCATTGCTGTTGATAGTGAGGTTTACTTTGTGGTCCTGAGAGGATGCTGGGAGCAAACCCCTCTTTTAAAATGTCAAGAGTCCGTGACAAACAGCAAATGTGGGAAGGCGGTTGGAGCAGAATCATATAGAAGTCATGGGGATGTTTGCATATAATTTTTCTCATCATTTGTTCAGCTGCAAGAGTGAGGGAAACGGGCCCCGTCTGATAGCTGTTGTAGCAGGCAGTGTAAAATGAGCGTGCCGGGCTCCGGGGAGCTCCGGCAGCCGTGTCCCCACCTCTGGGATCACTCCCCAGCTCCGGTGATTGACAAGCGCTGCTCTGCACAGACCCGGCAGCGCCTTTCATGCAGGCTTTGCTCCTCGTCAGAGCTCGCTGGGGAATGCTGCTCAAAGAGCACACGAAGCTTTGTGATAGCCCTGCTCCTGCACCTTCCTCACCGTGTGCCGTGCTTCACTGGTATCGCTGTGGTATCCTTCCTTAGCCATTTCTCCACAGGCATTGTGATTCTGTCCCACTGCTTAGCTACTTTCCAGCCAGAATGGAACCAGGGTCTTCTCTGTTTGGTTTCGTGGGGCTGGGAGAAAATGCCTGTGATTAGGGTGAACTGGACAGCCTGGAAGGTTTGTGTTTTCTGGGACAGCAGATAGCTCTGGTGCAGGCTTCCAGCTTTGACTTGGCAAAGCTGCTACAGAAGTGAACGGGCCCTTCAGTTCTTGTCTGATCTTCCTGCTAGGGCTGCTGACAAGGCTGTGTTTGTACACATATTTCTTATGACAGTTTCTTCTCCTGGAGGAATTAGAAAGAGATCACCAGCTTGTCATGGAGTAATGACCGTGTCCCTGCAGTGCTGAAGAAGCTAGCAATTTACTGAGCCTTTGTGCCTCGTATTTAAAATAGATTAAAAATTGTATTCACATGCTAGAGTTGATTCTGTTCAAAGGTAGACTAGGAAATGCTTTATTTTAGTTCTTTCCTTCACAGTTTGGTTTGCCACAATAGAAAACATGAAGTGTAGACTGGAAAGAGGCCAGGAGGCCCATCTGCTAAAAAAGAGGGATCTTTCTAATTACAATGCAGTCGGTAGAGCCTGAGGATAATGACATACCTTTCCTCCCATGAATATTTTCATGAACTTTGCCCATCTGGAGAGATTCCCTCAGTGCCCTGCTAAATTGGATTGTTTGTGTGGACACAAAGAAACACAACAGAAGATGAGTGTATGTTCCAGTAGTAGTGTAAACTCCGTATCTTCTCACTAATTAAGTAGTAAAAGGATTCTGCCCCAGTTTATGAACAAAACATCGAAACATTGCTGAAGGTCAAGGCATTTTTGCCTTCTATGCAAGTATATATTTTAATGCTCTGCAAATTGGATCTGAGGTGAAAAGTCTTGCTTTGGTTTCTGTTTTAAATTTTTGGTAACTGTATGTCGAATCAAAAAGAGCATTTAAACATTGTTCCTGTAGTGACTCCTGTTGTGTCCATCCACCTTTTAAACACTTCCAATGTGCCTGGCTCAGTATGATCCCTTTGTTGTTTAGTTTTGATTTTAGCTTCAGGCGGCTCCGTGGTTAGAACCAAGATGCATTGAAGCAGAGGGGTCTTGGTGTGTGTGTTGGAAAACTGGTGCAAATGGAGATAGCTATTAAAAATAAACAAAAATGGCTATTGCAGTGCATATATCCAGGCCACATCTGGGCAAATTCACAACGGTGCCTTTTTTGTTGTTGTTGTTCATGACAATACAAATATCTGTGAAGGGGCATGTTGCACAGATTCAGTAAAAAACAAACATAAAGAAAAACTCATCTGAGGTAACCTTGCAATCCTACCTTCTGTGACCTCTCTTTGTCGAAATTCTGACTGCCCTGATTCCCAGTGCTCATAAATATTCCATTACATCAGCAGCACAAAAGAAATTCCCTTGTAGCATTTCACAGAGAGACCAAGTTTCTTATTAATTTTGTATAAATAATATTTCTCCTGATCTGAAACTTAAATACAGTAACTCCTGAGCATTGTTGTTTGGATTGGCTTTGTTGATTTCCTTAATTTGTAAGTGGACTAAGGGGTCTGTTAACTCCAGTGGTTCCTCCATGTATTCCTGTGTTATTAGAGCAATTCTCTTTTTACTGCTTTGCCTTTTCACTTGCAGCTGATGACTCAAGAATCAGCTAGAATTTAACCTGAAGTTTAAAAATAATAATTTTTTTTTTTTTTAAAGGAGGGGATAAACAACCACAGCTGTAGCAGAGTGATTTCTAATCTCCTCATGCTAATGGATCAGATCCTCTGGATACGGAATCAAAATAGCTAATCAGCCCTGCAGCCTGTGTCCTCTTGACACTTGCTGTGTTCCAGGGCTCTTTTATGTTTGTATCTGGTCCTGCAAGATTGCTTGTGAACAGGGCTCTGTCAGGTCTCTGCTTTTTCACTCATCTGGAGAATAATTATACCATTAGAGGAGGAATAAAATAAACAAGTGATTAAAAACCTATTGCAGAGACCTACCCTGAAGTTTTTATCGCTTGCATGTTTGATAGAAAAATTGAAAGAGTTTCTATTTCAGTTTACTCTGATTCTGTTTTCATCTTTGATCTCTGTGTGAGATAATGCTGTCACTTTATGAGCCTTTAACTAATATTTGCTTTGGTGTTTTATGATATGGGTTTCCCCCTATGTTTTTGACTCATTTCATCATCACGCTGCAAATGAGTGTGGAAAAGAAGCTACTCAGTAGGAGGGGTTCTAAACTATTTTAAGCTCTTTGGCATTTTGAGGAGGTAGCATTTATTTCAAACTTTCAAGTTGAATTAAAAAAAAAAACAACCTTGTGTTATATACAACAGCATGCTTCCACTCAGAGAAATTATTAAAAATGTTTTTTAAGCTCTGTGTAAGTTGATGAATGTTGGTAAGGTGTGTAAGTCAGATAACTGCCTGGGGTAATAAATTTAGCAGAAGTGTGAAGCCACTGACCTTAGAGGCTCAGGTGGTTTTAGACAATCATTTTCAACAGCTTTTACTCAAGCAAGTAATTCTGTTGAAACTTTTTTTATACAAACAGTATTCTCTGCTAGTAAGATGTGCTACATGTTACAGGAACTACAATCCCATGTTACAGGAACTACAATAATTTATAGATTATAAAGGATCTTGGGGAAATTGCTTGTTGTGACATTTGTGCTGCTTGGTTCCTTTGATGTCCTTTTTGCAGAAATTTTTTCTAGACCCTTTCTATGTCAAAACAGCAGTGGCAAACCCTTTGGAGTAGGGAGCAGGTCTTTGTTTTTCTCCTGTAGCAGCAGCCTGCCATCAGGGCTGTTGTAAGGGCGTGGAGGAGCTGGTAAAGACCTCTCCAGGTTTTGTTTGTGTAGAAAACAGAGGAGTAGAAATAACTGAGTGACCAATTCATTAAGTGTCACCATTTTCCATGCACCATTCTGCATCACCAACAGTTTGGTGAGCAGACTTGAAGCAAACTTTGAATGTGGTGTAGATTTGTCCTGAGTTAACAAGGAGTGACTTAAACCACAAGTTAATTGAAGATGGCATTGGGTTGAATTTTGTGTTATCACTTTAGCAGAGTTGTGATTTTTAAAAAAACCTGGTGTATCCAGTAAGTGTATGTATTGAAATGGAAATGCAGACCAAACAATTGTGTATTTGGGAGAGTCTACTTAGAACATCGACTTACCTCTTCCTGCCCACCTTGTGAGCTTTTCAGGTGAAGAACAAAACAATACCATATTTTTAAATGTCAGTAGACAAAAAATCTGATATGTGAAGCAGTCTGTCCACCCTGGGAAAAATTCATTTAGCCTAGAACACTTAGCTTTGCTCAATTTCACAGGATTTTCATGCCACACTTTCCACTCTACACGGAGCTGTGCCATGATCTGACTGGAGAAAAGCAAATGCCAGGTCAGGGAGCTCATAATTTGTTTTAATTTGGAACAGTAGCACAGGCCAATATGTGAAAATTGAGCCCAAGTTTGGCAGCTAAGAGAAACAGATGTGTTAAAAGCAACATGGAATAACCAGATTGAAGAATATCAGCTCTGACTACACCACAACATGCTCTGCTGAACATTATTTGTATTCATGATGACATAATGTTTCAGTACATGCTCCAGTAAGAGTGTATAAAACAGATAAAAAATTGCTTTTTGGTGTTCTGTCATTACACTTCTGCTAGGTAAATGAAGAAATTGAGAAGGCAATTTAATAAATGTGCCTTTCTATTAGAGCCCCCAGTCTCAGTGCATGATAAAACATGTCACTGTGGTTCTTGAGTCGGGTTCTTGAAGTTATTTAAGCTCCTGACTGCCATTCATGTCACCCATCAATACAGTGTGTGCACTGGCATATATCCACTAAGTAGATAGACAAGGCATTGAATTACAGCCCAGCAGTTTGTAATGATTTTGGAGTGGAGAGCACCTACCCTGAGGGATTTGTAACATTGCACCACCTAAAGATTGGGGCTGAGAGGTGGCGTAGGCCCGGTATTGAGACTGTCTATGAGTAATACAGGTATCCTTGAATTCCCATTGTGGCATATTGTGTGGTTCACGTGACTCAGTATTGTTAGTATTAATTACAAATGAAAGAAAAAGCATATTCTGAGGACAGATATCCGTGCATTAATTCTGCAAGGCTGTGTGTACTGTCTGCCTCAACCCAGAAATGTAAAACATTTCTAAAACCAAGGGCAAGAAAAATAATATAGCCTTAATTCAGTACAAGATCATTTCCTTGAGAAAGTTTAACCTGCTAAGTTTTTTTTGTCATTGATTTGGGAGATTTGAATCCAGGCATCCACCCTTAACCTCCTTGAATAAGCATCTTCTTACAGGGAGTACATCTTGTTTCTGCATGGAAGAAGAGTGCTTTATAAGTTTTGCTCCTCAGATGTTACCAGAGCTGCAGAGGAGGGGATTGGGTTCCCTTCTCTGGCTCACTCTTACACCTTCAGCCTCTGCAGAGCACAGGGGTGCAGCTATTGGGAGGACTTGCATGATTTACCCACTACAGCCCTTCCTCTGCCCTAAATCCTTCTCTCTGCTTTGTTGATGCTCCCACTCAGCAGTATTAGTAGTATATAGTGGCATAGTATAAAAACTCCTCATTTTTTGCAAGTTGAAATGCTGTTAATCTACTTACATTTTCCTATGCTGTATCTTTTTATTTTGTGCGTTGCTATTCTATGGGTTTATTGTCACTACAAACAATCCTGCTGTTGTTCTCTTTTTATTGTCTCTGCAAAATTAACGTGGGCTTGCCTGGCTTCTGACAAGCCTTTGAATTTTGGTATTAGCTGTGCATTATTAATATCTCCTAGGCTTTTGTTGTTCTAGATTCTTTGTAACATGACCTTACTTTATAGTTATGTTCATTGCTTTTTTTTTTTTCTGTGTGAGAGTTCTTAGGGTTGTGAACTTCTTGAAGTAAGGATAGCAGAAGAGAAGAGGGGTATCTCTTCATGCTTGCAGATTAATTACATTATTGTTTTCATATAGATATACTTCATATATTATTCTGAAATAATACTCATAAATTCATAAACTTCCAATAATGTAATCTCTATGGAATTGCAAAGATGTGGTTTCTTAATGTAAGTATTTAATTCATAATGAGTGAATTACAAATTAATATAGAAAATATTCTGTATCTCTCACTTCCGTGTCAGTAGCCAAAGAAACAGCAGAATGAGATCTGCTGAATCTGAGGAATAAGTGGATGAAATTTGTGTGTATTTACTCCATACCTTAGTGCTGGTTTTAGCATTAATAAAAATTAACTTGCACATAGCTCTCTCCTTAGGGAGGAAGGAGCCATGGCAAATCTTGGAGTGTTCTGCAGTGTTGCCACTTTGGACAACACTTTAATATTCAGAATTGGAATTTGAGCTGGTTTCTCATTTTGGCAGAATTAATGAACTGTCCAAAAGGCTTGTGGATGTGGCACTTGGGAACATGATTTAGCAGTGGCGTTGGCAGTGCTCAGTGAAAGTTTGGTATTAGAGCTCTTGTCCATCCTAAATCATTCTAGGATTCTATCATCAGAAGGACAATCAATAGCTATTGATTATGGCATGTGCCATTGATGGACAACAAACCCAAGGATTAGAGGCCCTCTCTGTTTACAGGAGGGATCGATCTGCAGGGGCCTCAGCTCATGTTTCTGTTTTCCAAGCACCTTGTCTTTGGACTTGGATGGAAATTCCCAAGTTTGCTTAACTTGAGCTCACACCAGACTAGAATGGCTAAAATAAGGTTGCCTTTTAGACATATTCCAAATAAAAAGCTTTGCAGGAAGATTGTTTATCAATTTAACAGACTAATTAGAAACAAGTAAATTAGATCCTTGACCTATTTCTTTGGAGCAATGTAGATTTAAGTTATGTACCACAGACCATACTGGGAAACTTTGCTGTTAAAGTTGTAGCTAGAAATTGTTAAAATACAGCCAGATCAGCCTTCAGGTTATTTATGTGTAACTAAAGGAGGCATCCCCTGACAGCCTTTATGGCTCAGGATCGCTTCAGTCTGCAGTGAGGGGAGTACTGGAGAATTGCTGCTTTTTTCTCAGGACTTACTCTGTTACTTCTGTTTCTATGATAACAGAATTTTATCCTGTTTTGAAACAGCATTTCCTTCCCTGAGTTCCCTGCAGCAACTCAGTAGAAAGAATACATCAAAAATAAAAGGAATAACATTCATGTGACTCTGTCATCTTAAAAACATAAGGAGTTCCCCATTAGTATGTACATCTCACTCCAAGGGAAATGAAAATTTACTGAGGAAATTTTTTGACCCAGTCAAATCTCATGTGAACCAAACCTGAATATACTGTGTCACCCACTCAGCTGTATTTTCAACGAGCCTTTTCAATGTCTTGAGAGAAACTGGAGTGGGAAGAGGAAGCTGGGGGAAGGGAGAACAGGGCCCAACACTCTTCATGAATTTCCTTTATTTTTTTTCCTGCATGGTTCCTTAGAAGAGCTCCAGAAGCAGGGTGGGAAGGGAGTTCTGCCCTGTGGCAGAGCTGTGGTCCCGTTAATCACAACTAGTTTCTACAAATAAAATATTTTCACCTTTATTAACTTATTGCATTGAGTCATGAGGGTTAATGGGCCCTGGAAAGTCAGCTGGTAAGCAGATGGAGATTTGGTGAGACTCTGGCTTGCCTGTTTAGTCTATGTCCAGGAGGGAGAGTGGTTGGAAGTTGTGGGGCAGGAGGTCCCAGGCCTCCCTCCTCCCTCCCTGCCATGGGAGTGCAGCAGAGGGGTCTTTGCCAGCCTGGATTGCTGCCTTGGCTCTGCTGGTTCTGAACCAGCCCTGCCACGGTCCCTGCAGGGCAGTGAGCTAAACCAGGCAGCAATGGTAGAGTAACACCAACATGCATTGGCCTGGGGACACGTTTTATTCATCTTCTACTGAACTTCCAGCCACAGCAGCAGGCAGTTTCCTAGACACAGTAATGTGGCATTTATATGAGTCCTGTGACCACATGATTAGCTGTGTAATTTATTGCCAGATTTTCCTAAATACAGTATTGCCACTAGTAACCAATTAAAATAATCAGAAACAGTGGCCTGGTATGAGGAAGCAACAAATCCATCAAGAGGATTGAGTTGTTAGATTTTTAGGCCATCTGTGTTATAGCTTGTTGACATTAATAATAGAACAAGTGAATATTCTCATTTTGAAGTATTTTATGGAATAGCGGTTATGTGGCTTTTGCTTCCCTGTTGGGATTTTCCATATAAAGAAAACTAAAGGCAGTCCACTTTTGTTCCTTTAATGTATTTTCTTAATTGTTGGAAGATTTAAAAAGATTGCAGAGGTGCTGAGTTGTTGTTTGAATGTTTATACCTGGTTTAATAAGCTTATAGCCAGTGTCCTGAGAATTCATTTCATAATTCCTCTCTTCAGGGTTAGCCTTTCAAATTCTTCTTTTGCTTTGTAAACATCTATTTGTTCCACACAATGATTGTTACTATCTGGGTTTTTTGGTCCCTCTAACAAGTGTTCCTATTTCTTACCTCTTTGCTACCTTCCTCCTCCTGTCATGGCCTCGATGCTCTGGTTACTCCTTGGAACCAGCCTGCTGCATTCCTGCTCTTGTGCCATGGTCATGAGCATCCCCAGTGCCTGGGCTAGCATTGCATCTCAGTTATCAAGGAGATTTTAGACTAACTCAGCTCAATATGTGTAAAATCTTGGTCTCTCTTAGCTATGTAGGGCATATCCCAAAAGGGTTTTCATTAAAATCTTCCTGTGTTTGTATATTTATTTATTTACTTTGGGTTAGAGCTCAAGGCTTATGGCTTCTGAAAAACTGACATCTTTAAAATTAAAACACACAGAAAAAAAACATGTAAAAGCCTGGGGATAACCCTGTCTTCTCCCTCTAGTCCTCTGAGAAGTATAGTCTGAAAATAAGAGTTAATCGGGTGCTACAGAATGGGATTTTAATTTGATTTCCTTTTTTTTAACTCAGGCACTCTAGACTAACATCCCCAGACCCAGCTGCTTCCCAAAAATCCAGTAAGTAGGTCATTCACTGTCTTTTTGCAAACATGGAATGTCCAGGGAATAAATCTCAGGCTTCTGTCCAGTTGAAAATATTTATTCCAAGTTATAAGCCTATGGAGAGATTCTTTTGAGCTGTATATTGCTTTTTTTATTACAGCTTAAGGTTTGTGATGGTAGGGATAAGAATTAACAACCTAAGTCTGTTTCTTTCCTGACCAGTAACAGATGGAGCTACGTTTGCAAGCGTGTGTCTTCCAAGGGAAAAGCATGAAGCTGTGTGGGTTTGCAGGATCACACTCTGAACGTGGTCCTACAGTGAGGCACAGGTTTTCACGTGTGACCTGAGGTGCAGGGGCATGGACTGATGTGATCTTTAAGGTCCCTTCCAGCCCCAAGGGTTCTGGGATTCTGTGATGTTACGTAGGTGCTCCTGGAGCGTGTGATGTTTGTGTGATGTGTCACCTTCTCAGCCCAGCACACACATGGCTGCAGTAGCTGGCTGTCTCTTGTGCCCCAGATATTGCTTCAGCTGCTGGTGACCTTTGCTGTTAGCATATTTCCCACCAGATTTTTTTTCTGATGCTGTTTATATTTGTGGTGCACATATTCAATGTTAAGTGACAGAAGGACCTGGGCTTACTGGATTCTTATTCAAAAAATTACCAAATAACCTTTGATAGGAACAGCATTGCCTCTCGGTGTCACACATGAATTGCTGAAGGTTTGAGAATCTCCTCCTCCTAGTTCTTCTATTTTGCATGAATAAAACATGCTTTAAACACCCTACAGGGCCTGGTTTTGCCATCCTTTGATGGGTGGAGCTGGGAGAGGAGAACTGCCCGGGAGAGGGACAGTGGGTAAGGAGGGGGCAGGCACACATGCACTGGGTGAGGAGCAATAACAGCTCTGACACTGGACAAAGGCACTTTGTTAGGGAAAAAAAAAGACAAAAAACAACAGATGAAAAGAAAGAAGAGGGCCAAAAATAGAGTGAAGGAACGGCGATTGGATGAGGCATCCCCTAATTACTACTGGATCTTATGGAAAAGACTGTTCCATACTATTGTGATAAACAGCTTTGATAGATACAAAAGGGCAGAGTTAAACTGTGTAATTCTGGCTTTCCTACTGGCTGAGTTTATGGAATTGCAGTCCTGATGTTCTTTAACACCGTTTCTTTCAGTGTGACATGAGCAAATTTGTTTAATGCACCATATGCTACTGATGGAGAGCTCCTAACATTTCCTCACCTTGAAAAATGGAGCTTTATAGGGAGATTATTGAAAGTAAGGAGGATAAGTTGTATTGGCTAGATTGTGGTATCATCAGCCTTCCTTTTATTTATTAAAAGTACTTTAAATAGGTTAAAAAAGGGATATTTTCTCTCTTCAATGTGCAATCTTTAAAATATTCCTTTTCACCTCTTCAGAATGAAAATGACCGGAATAAATTATGTAAAGGTTCCTCACATGGGGGTCCCGGCTCAGCACCATCAAAGTGACATAACTGTGAAAAGCTGTCAATTGGCATCTCTTTGGTCTCAAGGAAAAAAAAAAAAAAAAAAAGGAAAAAAAGCTTGTGTATATAAGTTGGATACTGCACTGTATGCAGCCTTAGCTTTGATTGCAGAATACATTAAGCCCAATGGCTAATATGATATGCCCTGTGGAATCTGTTTGATGGCTGGATTAAATTGCAAATACACTAAATAGGTAACTGAAGAATTGGTATTTCTAACATTTCCCTTTTGTCATCTGTGCTTAATTCTGGGACAGAAAACAGCACAAGTTGGTGTCCAGTGCCTGCTCCGAGCATCTGCAGCCGCAGGACTCTGCTGCTTGCTCTGCTGTGGGAGGAGATCTGCAGCCAGGGCTTGTGGGCGACTGCTGAGAAGAAATCTGTGTCAGCTGTGATTTTCCTTTTCTAGACTAGAAAGCAAAATAATCAGCTATATATAGCACACTTGAAAGAGACCGCACAATCTGTCCAAGTAAATACAGCCTTGTTGGGCACTTTGCAGGGCTGTGTCTTGCATCTTCCCAGGATCCCTCTGAAGAGAAATATGCAGGAAATGGAGAAGTAAAGCATTCACTGAGATTTATCAACTTGTCTGTGTGTTAGCTAAGCATCTGTCAGAATTCTGCTTTTCTTGAACTTGGTAAAAAGTAGCAAAACTGAAATGTCCGGGCCAATCTCCATTTTATTTGGGTATACTGAGGGCAAGCTGGTGTGGTTCTGGAAAATTGTCCTTGGGATGGGGGTCAAGATCAGGATGTATGCTAAGCAGCTGTTGTCCTCCTGCAATGTTTCTTACAAATTGTAGATTCCATGTGTCAAACTTGGGGTGCTTCATTATTACAACCGGGAGCATTCAGAGGATTCTGTTCAGAAAGGGAGCTGAAAATTTATCAGGAGCTTTCTAGTCTAGGAACGCTGAGTGACCTCATTTAGTGACAGTCTTTTATTCCACACTTGTGCTGTGGATGTGTTTGAGTCCATAATCTTAGTTGAAGCTTCTAATTTACCACAGAGATAGAAAAAATGTCATCTGACACTGAGAACATATCTGAAAATTGCCATTCTTTGGCTTTTGGAAATGCAGTCAAAAAGACCTTGGAAATTGTTTCTTTGTGTTTTGGTGCCCTAACTTCAGAATGTGCCATTACATGGTGTTTTCTGTTTGTTTGCCTTCTGCTTTTAAACCTTCCCTTTGGAGAGACCTCCCTGAAGGTCTGCTTCCATAGAATCACTTAGGTTGGAGAAGGCCTTTAAGATCAGAGCCCAAACATTAATACATGTGTGAAAACTTGCAAAATACTTTCTCTTATTTCTTGGGCATGTGGTTAATGTTGTGCAATGGGTTATTTGTTTCGAGCAGGTTTTTATTTTTTGTTACAGATGATGTTTAGTGAGTAGTAGTCCAGAACAGAGCAGTTGGGTCATCAGGCTTTGTGCTGCAGCCTCCAGTCACATCAAATTAATTTCTCTTGCCACTATTGAGTGCTTCTAGTGGCAGCACATCTGGGCTTGGTTCTGGCTGGCAGTCTCAGACCTGTGTTTAATTATCAGCTGCTCTATCCTTTCTGCTTCCCCCTCCACTTCCACTAGAGCTGTAGTTTCTACTGCTGCTTTTTGCATTCGCAGATGAAGCCTGTGAAGCTTTACCTGCCTGAGGATCCGTAAGTCCCTCGGTCCTACATGGAATCAGCGTGAGAACTCAGGCTTTATTTTGGGTTTAGAGGAGGGAAGCCCAGCCGTAGGCAGCAGTGGCAGCACACAGCCTCCAACAGGAGGTGAGGGTGGCTGCCAGACAGTGTGCGTGGTTGGAGTAAAACAGGTGTTGTGGTTTGCCAGTTCCTGATTTATCTTCAGCTGGCTCAGAAGCCTGTTGGAGTACAGTGTGCCTAGGTTTGTGCAGTAGAGGCAGTTGTTAATCGTGTATTAATTAACTGCTCCATTGCTGTGTGCTGTAAAACCTCAGGGGATGTGTTACATGGGTGTTCTCGTGGTTTCAAGCACACAGCTTCAGATTGACTTTATCAAATACTATTTTAGCCCAGAGGAATGATAGTGGACTAGGTATGTGTGTGAAATAATAAGGTGGATTTTGGTGGTCTCAGAAAGTCAGACCCTCCCTGCTCTCCTGTTTGTGTCCCCAGGATCTGAAAGCGTTATTGGAATAGGCCCAGTGTGACTCCCTGCTGTGCTCCGTGTGCCAAGGCCAAGGTGCTCCCCGTGTCCTCTCGTTTGCGAAGCACCTTGTACTGGTGTATCAGGTACACTTCAGGTGTACCTGTGGAGAGGGTACTCCAGGTTGTGAGTTCATGCTGACTGGTGACTCTGCTGGGGGTCAGTGGGCTTTTGGAAATGAGGTTACTCAGCTCAGCCTTGGAGGAAAGCAGGGAGTGCTGGGGATGGAGAGTCAGGAGCGGTTGCTAAGAATATCGGATCAGCCCAGATCGCCATGGCAACGGTGTTGCCAGGATGCAAAACTTTCCCTGCAATCCCTCTGAATTCGTGAGTGCCGCTGCCTTCCTGTGACGCACTGGGATGTCAACCTCAATTTTTTGATCCAAAGGGTATCTTTTAATGAATCCTTAAGGATTCACATTCTCTGTGTGAAAGAAAGCATCTGTGCCAAGTCAGGGAGTGCTTGAAGGGGCCGGGTCAGAGACACATTTGCAGAGACAAGCGTATGAATAATCAGGTTGCTTTTGTGTTACTCCTTGGCTGGATGTTTAAGTTTTTCATTCCAGGTGATAACATGAAGTAAGTCCCTCTTGATTTTGGGCCAAGGCTTGTTTCCAGCTGCAGATTCCTTCGGGTCCATTTTATATTCAGTCTCCTTTACTGGTTTTTACTGGTTTAACCCTTAGAGATTTGGATTGTGAGCACTGGTGCCGTGACAGTAAGCACACAAACTGTAAGAAATCCTGTTGTTTTTACTGTTCACCTCAGATAACTATTCTTACTGCAATTTAATTTCACAGACAAAATACATGAAGAATGTGTAGATCTGTGTCTGTGGAAGTTGGCTTTGTTTTTCCTATTTTAATATTATCTGACTCTCTAGGACAAACTCAATTATAGCTGATATATGTTAGTGAGTGTCCTGTAGCTTAAACAATTAACTAACTGGTAGAGTATTTCACATCTTGTGATGGGTGCACTCTGCTATGTTATGCCAGCGACATTCTCTCATTCTTTACAGGTACATGTTCTCAAAACAGAGGATGCAGATGCATCTCTGACTTATCCTTTGCAGACAGCTTTTCTTTCTGTGGCTCTTTCTGCCTGCTGGGGATGGCCACCTTTCCAAGACACATCTGTGTGATCTGTCAAGATCTGGTCAGTCAAGTCTGTGTGGTGCTGGGGTTGTGAGCTGAACAGCAGAGACCTGTGAACAACACAGTGCCTTGTGCTGCCATCCTGGGATGGCACTTTCTGTCCCAGCTCTCTGGCTTTGCTCTGAGCCAGGCTGTTGTGTCACCAAAAGAACTGACATTGCTTAGTCTAAAGAAGTGGCCCAGGATTTAGGGTGGGTCCTACTGAAAGCTCGATAGCAAATTACAGCTGAGTGCATTGCAACCTTTGGTGAGGAATGGCTTGCAGGCAGTTTTGATGAATGCACAGGTCAAGACAAAGACTAACTGTTAGCAAACAGCTCACAGAAGCAGAGCCTTTCATGAAGTTAGCTTATTTACAGCTGGCAGATGGAAACTGCTGCCCAGGCTTGGGGACAGATTGGTGGAAGTCCCTCTAGGGTTTCAGGGTAACCATAACTAAAAGCACAGCATCTAGCCTGAAATTTAAAACTGTTGCTATTAGTTCTCTAAAGGGCCCTGTGTTTCAGGTATAAAAAATAGCTTCTAGCCCAAGTGGATTTTCCTTGCCTGGCGACAGAGAAAGTAGATGAAGTAGGTGTGACTTTGCCTTGACTTGGTGGTGGGGGGAACACTTAGCTCTTTCAAGCAGCCTGTGCTGTAGAAATAGTAAAATAGAGGTGGAAGGGCTCATGGGAGGAATCACATTTAGAGCCTTCTGTTGAAAATCAGTAGCACAACTTATTTGTTCCTAATAAAACACAAATTTTCCTTAATTTGAGCTTCCCTTGGTCTTCAGTACAGGATTTCCCTGCTGAAGGTTAAATGCGTGCTCACGTTCTCAAAGCTGTATTACTTTGGGTTACATGGGTTTCTCAAAAAGGGATGAATCACACACTCATGTATGGAAACATCTTTGGTGGGGAAAAAGGGATTTTTAATTTAAATGCAGGGAGAAAAACCATACAAGGCTGGTGTAACTGCCTTTTCCCTTATTAATTTTATTCCTATTCACAAATAATTTTTGTCATCACATTCAAGGCAGCTGTTGGCCACAACCTTGATGATGAAATTTTCTTCTTGTGTGTGTGATGAAAGGCCAGTGTTAAAATGTTTTCTCTGCAATAGGTAAAGCTTGTGGTGTTTTTCCCTTGGAAGTCTTGGGGGTAATTGGGGGATGGAAAAAAAAAGATGTATGGTGACTGCTTTGGTGGAGAGATGCCCAGGTTCATTGTAACAAATACTGTAGGAGTGGGGAGGGTTTCTGTGGTGGTTTTGTTTCTTCATTAGGTAAGTCATTATTAGAAGGCACCCTAATGATAAATTAATGGAGAGTGTAGATTAAACACCCCCAGGAATTCTTAGTTAACAGTCATTTGACCAGCCCTGCAGAAAGCTTGTTTTCAGTAAAATCCTGAAATTGAAGAAGCGATGATGTAAGCCCTTCAAAGGCTAGAGAATGAAAGGGGATTTTTTTCCACCCTTTAATGAAAGGAAGCTTTTGTTAGGGAAGGCAGAGCTCAGAGTGTCCTACAGTGTCTGGCAGCAGGAACATGCCATTCCTTCCTCTTACTGCTGCCCTTCCACCAGAGCTGCATTTCAGTAGGTCACGCTCGTGTGGAAAGGGCTCGATTTTCCTTAAGTGCACGTGAAATTAGTGTGGATGTTAACAGGAATTGTGCACTTCATCTGGGAAAAGAGGGTACATCAAGGGCTCTGCTGGCTGGGAGCTGTGGGTGATGCTCTGTGCAGAGAGGGCAGGACCTGTTTTGGCCACTGCCGTGCTCCTCTCGGAGTTTCCATGTCACACACAAAGCTTTGCTGTGTCACACGTGCTCTTGGTGCTGTGGTTTTTCTCTTAAGGGTTTGTTAGACAAGTGAGGGCACACAAAGCAGGCATCCAGCACTCTAGAGGAAACCAAAAGCACTGGTGCAGTTATTGTAATAATTAAGAATGGGGCTGTATGTGCTAGGCACTGTATGGATTTAAAACAACAAGCAGTCCTTCTCCTGAAGGATTTGCTGCCTAAATGGATGATTCATACGCAGGGCAACAGAAGGCCTTGAACAAACCAATTGCAGGAGGGTTGGTAAACACTCACAGTGTGTTATTATTAATAAACATACACCCACACACATGTATACACCCACACACATATACACATATATATTTGAGTGCAGTTCAGCTAAAAGAGGAGCTGTGAACAGAAAACACAAGAGAATGGAAGGAGGGAAAGAAGGGAAGAATTTGTAGGGGAAAAAATAGGACAGAAAAAATTATACGTAGGACAGGAGGAGCTGCAGAGAAGTCAAAACACTTGAAGTTACAAACCAAGGGAGGAATTGCAGCAGACAACTATAGAGCTGTATAGAAAGAGGATGCTGTATGGTGGGAAGGAGATATCAAGGCAGTTGTCCATCTTCTTGAGAGAATTAAACTTCCTCGTGTGTCCCTGCAGATGCCCCTGGACCCGCCTCTATGGGCCCTTCTCTGAAAGAATTTGTTTGGCTTGAGCTTCCCAAGCTTTTCTGGAGCTCGTGTTTTCAAAATGTGCACGGTGCTCATGGAAATGTGCTGGAGAACACCACCAGTTCTAGACTGGCCCTTGTGAGTGTCTGCATGTCAGGGTGAACCGCGGCTCTCCAGAGCCTCAGCACACCTCGGGCTTTCCTCTGCCTTCAGTGGAGAGGCCAGGAGTTCTCCTTTTCCCAAATGTCAAAATCACCAGATCCATTCTTCCTTAAAATACTGATCATATGATCAGCTTGACCTTTGCAGCTGTGGGCAGGGAGACAGATTGGGTTTATGTTCTGAAGCACCATTGACTGGAGAGATCAACAACAGAAAGCAGCTCTGGAGGGGAGAGGTCTTGTTAGAATACAGAGCTGGGTGTGGGAGAACTGACCTGTCAGTGTGTTCTGTGTGAATCCTTTCCAGGCCTCTAATAAAAGCAGTTATATCTCAGTCTTTGATGTGGTTAAACTCTGTGTATTAACACGAGATAAAAATATGTAATGATAATATTTTTATCTGTATTTAAGATCCTTCTCCTTAATGAAAGGACTTGAAGTTTAATTTTGTGTTAAGTGCCAGTCCTTGACTTCACATAAAGTAAGTCATATAAATCATAGACAACAATATAAAAATGCAGAGTTTTCCTTCATCTAAGATTGATTCAACAGACTACACTAAGCTGTAGGGATTGCTGAAAAAGAGGAAACAAAAACCTTCACCAAGGCATTGTTTAGTTTTGTTGAACTTTTTATACACTTTGTCAAGTGAGCACTTTTACTTCTGTATTAGAAGCCCTGTGTGGGATTATTGGGTTTTGCTTGCTGATGGTAATGTGCAGCTGGATTAATGCAGCAGTATGTGTTAAAACCCAAGCCGGTTTATGTTTTAAAAGTAAAATAAGTCCAATTCTATACTGAGAAAAGGTGTTTCCCAGTTGCTTTTTACCATGTTGCACTGTAGCCTTTATTCCATTAAGAGATGATACCTAGGTTTCATGCCAATGTCAGCAGTGCAAATATTTCCATTAAAACTGAAAAATAGAGAGAGTTACAAAATTGACTTCTTGTGTTTCTCAAATGTTATCAAAACACAGAGTGTTTTTCTAGCATTACAAATACTGCAGGAAAGGAACAAAAACTCATCATCAAGTGAGAAATTGAAAGCTTTTCTGCTGGAACAAAGTCTGCATATTTGACATTAGCCTTTTTAATTTCTTCATATTTCAGATACAATTCTCTTCCCCTGTATTTAGAATCTGGAAACAGTTGTGGGCATACACATCTGAATAATGTTTGTCTTCTCCGGTAGGAAGCAAATCTGTCTTTTGACAACTGATGGGCTTTATTTGCTGTGTACTTGTTTTTGTGGAATTGAAAGTCCTTTTCTTGCACCAGATTTTGATTCTCATCCTGTGCAGTAAAAATCAAGAATGTGTTTGTGGAAACAAAGAGTGAAAAAGCCGTGTGAGATGAGATGTACATCTGCTGCAGGAAGAAATTCATCTGGCAGATGAATAACCCGGTTCTGACTCTGCTGGAATCAAGAAACCAGTCAGTAAAAAGATGATGCCTGGGGAGAGCGCTGTGGCTGTGGCCAAGCCTGGTGCTCCCTGGTGGTTTTTGGGCTCCCACATGGCCAGGCATCCTTTTCATCCCTTGCGCCGTGGTTTCCAGGTTGTTTTGACTGTTGTGCTTTCAAGTCTGCTCTGGACCCTTCAAATATGAACTTATGAAATTCATAGTAGGTTTCAAAGTATGGCAGGGACAAATACTGCTGAATTTTCTCTCTGTGAAAGGCTTATCACAAAGGAAATGGAAACCTATGGTTGCCACTCTGTGCGTTGATTTCCGAAATGACTGTGAACCAGACTGGTTCTCCTGTAGCTAACTGTTCCCAGCTGTTGCTTCACATTCCAAATTTTATGCGTATTTTTGCTGGCAACAGGAAATATTTTCAGGTCTTTGCAGGATAAGGCATCCATTTATTTTACATAAAATGTTTTGTTTATCTTTTCTGATTATTCTGCATGTAGAAATCTTGTGTTTCCAGAATGAAAATTAGCAATTGCAGTTAGAGTTAAAAATTACCAGTTTCCTGAGTGTTCTACTGGCTCTGATGTTTTAAATCAGATTGGGTTTCAAAATTGTCTGTGCTATTGTAGCTGGTTTTCTGGGAGAGAAATGCTAAAGCCACTCCGTACTCTGTCTGTGCTTGTTAAAAATCCTGACTTTAGAGAAGAAGGGAAAGAAGCCATTATTAATATATATTTGTTTTAAAAATGCAGCTAAACATATGCTAAATGTATACTGCCTATTCCAGTGAGAGCTGCTCTGTAATATTGTAATCCAAATTTATTTGCTACCTGTTGTGTCCTCCTTTTGTTGGACTCAAACTTTTCAGACTTTTCCCCAGGTAATTGCATATGTTAATTGCTGATCTGGGAACAGGGGGTTTATAACCCACAGTTTATAGACAAAAGATCTTTCTTTGGAGCTTTCTGGATTCGCTCTGAAGTTGAGTTCCATTCATTTAATTCACTAACTTCATGGTGTCTTATCAATTATGGATGAGGGTGGTAGAACTGTCTTTTGGTTTATTTGCTTTCCTCTCTATTTTGTTTGTCTATTTGCACCAGTGGAAAGATTCCTGTTGTGCATGGACTGACCCCAGAATCTTCCACTCTTGTCTCAAAGTCAAGGTGCTCTTGTTGCTGCAGCAGAACCATCCCTGTGCCATGAGGCTCTTCAGGTGGCCTTGTTCCTTCCCAGATTTTATTTCTAGTGACTTTCCAAGTTGGACTTTTTACTCTGCTGTAATGCCACCAGAAATGCAGCAAGGTAGTTACTATCCCAAAGCCATGTTTAAAGAAAAGTTCTTCACAAGATACAGACTTTTTAGAGCTTTTTTTAATTGACAAGGAGATGGACCATTTACCAAAATATTTTTGGTGATGAATAGTATACGTTACCCGAAAATGTGGATTTTTTTTTTCTTCATTTGAAAGCTATTTAAAATGCAATAAGTTCAGCAAATGGTTTGGAAGCAAGGAAAAAAATTGGAATATGATGAACAAAAAAAGGAGAGGGGAGGTCACCTTCTGTTCTCTTAAACTAATGGAGGTGTCAGCAGAAAAATTATTTTGTGGGAAAATGAGCTCTCCTTGGATGAAGGGTGGGCTCAGCAAAGCAAAGGTGTGTTTGGAAGAATGCTTGCGTAACATTATTTTCCCTAAGTCTGTTTTGTTGCTGCTGTGGTGGAGTGAAAGGGTTTTCCTCACACAAGCAATAACTTCTGGAAAGCTCTCCAATCCTACTGTCTGAGAACCAACTCTGTACTTTGTACTCTGTTCTGCCATTTCCCAGAGCAAGTGCCTCAAACCACAGCAATTGTGAACTTTTTCTTTATGGGCAAATTTATCCTACATCAGGTACCCATCTTCTAGATGGCCCTCATCTTCCAGAGCTTTGCTGGTGAACATTTCTCTAGCACTGTATTTGTATTCTTTTTAAAATTGTTACTATTTTCTAAACTGAGGTGAGGTCCTGGTGTGCACAGAGGTGTCTCCTTCCCTCCAATCCGCCTTTCTGTTTTGCATAAGGAGAAGGTTTCTCCCTGTGGCCGAAATGATGGGATAGAGTAAGTTAGGTCAAGTCAAGCACCTTGACATGTGTGGGCAGCAATGACACCAGCACAAGGTGGGGAGAGCATTTATTGAGGGAGATGATGTGGGAATCATCCCTGGTTGCTGCGAGCGTGGCTCCAGACACCACTGTCTCCCAAAGCCAGGGAGTCCCACACCACCCCCAGGCTTGGCACTGGAGTAGCCAGTGCTCCAGAGACTGGCCTTGCTCTTCCCTGTCAGAGTTATTGAGACAGGGAGTTAAAAATAGAGGCATTCATTGCTTGATGTGCTTTGGCTTAGGGTCCCGTAAAGAGTAAAGTGATTCTAAGATCCAGTGTACCAGGGCTGCTTGTATTATGGGGTGTGAAGGAAGGACCTGTTTGACAGCAGAGGGGTAGACAGTGTAGCCATTTCCCTTGAAAAAACTGGGGGTTTTTGATTTTGGTAGAATGATTCATCCTGTTACTCACCGTGGGTGTGTTAATTGCCACATGGTAAGAGCAGTGTCACCTTCTTAAGGTGAATCTGAGAGTTAGGCTGGTACATGCAGTAATTTTGTTAGAGGAAGTGTCAGCTATAAAAGATGGTCTCTTCCACTGTGTTTCTGAAATGGGGCTCACTATTGGGCAGCATGTTCTGATGTTAAGCTGAAGTTTTTATTTAGGATTCATCATTGGTTTGTTTATTAAATATAATTTACTTGTAAATTGTTATATATCTTCAGTAAGTTCTGCCTGTGCAGTGCAACTTAGAAAGCAAGAACAGCAGTTGTTTCATACCGTTTAAGAATTCTGACTTAAAAGCATTTATGGTTTAAAGATAATTCAATCAAGGTAAAAAACTACAGAGAAATGATGTGCCATTGTTTTACACTGTAATTTGCAGGACAGATAAACTCACAGACTGCTGTGGGAGGTTATTTTATAATTACCCCCTCCAGCGTGCATTTTAAGATCATCATGATAGAGAAGAGCACTTAAATGTGATTAAATGCCTCACTGAATTAAAAGATCACCGAATGTGGTACTTGACTGAGGACAGATCAAAAGGGTCATCTGAAACTCAATTTCTCCTGTGTCATTTGCCAGAGTAGCTCGGAGCAGCCTCAGGACTGGGAGGGATCTCTTGTTGACCTTGGATGACCAAGGCACTTGCACAGAAAATCCCAGCACAGCCTGGGCCTGAGCTTGTCTTCAGTCCAGCACTGAGGATATACACAGCTCTGTGCACCAAGTGCCTTATCTGAACACAAAGACAACACCTTATAACTCCTATTTTTTTCCTAATATTGTGAAAGTGGTTGTTTTAAAAATATTTTTTATAGACTACAATACCTGTGGGTGAAAATAAAAAGGAAGTGCTTCCTACTTTTTAAATGTCTATTTCATTAAGTACATATTGGTACAGTTCCAAAGAGAATATTTTCTAACAAGATGGGTTTTCAGTAGAAGAATGTCAGCTTGACGAGCCGAACTGTTCTTTTACAGTAAGGGAAGAACAAATTCTTTGTTAAACGTTACTCCACTTTTTGTTACTAAATATATAGACATGCACTTTTTCTCTGGAAGTTGGAGGAAGTGTTTTTTCACTCAAGGCAAGAAACTGACCCAGATATTTGACTATGACACTTCAAAATGGAACACTGTGGCAGGAAAAAATGGGGTGCAGGGAGATGTCAGTGTAGTGGGGCATAGAATTTGAAGCTTTTTAGGGGGACAGGTATCGTTCAAGGTTGTAGTAATTTGTGATTCCTCCTTGGGCCTGAAGAAACAGGGCTGTGGAACAGCTTGAAGGAATCTGTCATGTAACAGTAATAATCATCATCATAATAATAGACAAAAAACCTTTTGAAGAGCTGTAAAATCTTCCAAGAGATGGTGACTTAGCAGAAGGGCTCTGTGCTGAGAGCGGCCACTGCGTGAATCATTTCCTTGCCTTGTGGGTGGCCTCAACTGCTGCTGTGTCCTGTGCTCATCCTCCTCTCTGGCCCTCACACAGTCAGTTTGTAGTGAGGTGCATTTGCTTGTGTCCCTGGTGGGGTTGGTATGTGGAGCAGTCGGACACAACAGCTTCAGAGCCCCTCCTGGAGTGTCAGGGATTGGCCCTGGTGATGCTTGCTGACAGCCAGAGGAGATGGTGTCAGTGGTGGATAGAGTTAGAAGAGCTTGTCATTCGTCTTGCCTGTGGAATATATACTTGCAGTTATTTAACCTCTTCTTTTGCTCCTGCAGTAATTTTTGTAAGCTCTTTCCTGTTTTGAACAACTTTCTAATGCTGGATTTGACATTTGATACCTAAGAGATGAGATCACTGAAATGGCAGGGGCTGTTAAATCAGGAAATCTCACTCTCTGATCCCATCTCGTATTGAGTCCTTACTCACTGTACATGTATACATACACACACCTCAAGACTACACTGGAAGGAGTTAACCGAGAGTGCAGAGTTAGGAGAGGCTTTTGCAACCTCTGTGTGACCCAGTCATGTCTCAGCATCACCGAACAGGCTTCAATTACACATGCCCCTAATACTTTTTCCACCAGCTCCTGCTGGATTCGATGAACTAATGATACACATTTAATGAACAGCTATTCCACAGCCTGTTTCCCACTCGTTGCTCAATTTGTGGCCCCAGGCCTTATTTAGAACATGTTGTTTAAACATCCCTTTGAAGACAGAATTATTAGTCCCTCAGGGTTCATCTATCGTGCTCATCAAAGTCCTATCCAGTGTGTGGAAAATAATTAATTCATTTTCATTATGGTTCTGTTAGGTGAAGAGACACCATTATTCCTGTTCAGTGGATGGAATGCTGAAAGACAGGGAGATAAATGACACTCAAAAGTTTTGAGTCTTTGGACTCTTAGTTGAGGAAAACAGGCTTTTTTTTTTTTTTTTTTTTAAGTTAGTCTATTTCATCTCATTGATCCTGGGTTGAAACTGTCCTTTTGACTGTGATTATAGCTGGTAGTTTTTAACCCTTGGAGGAAAAGATCACAAGATGGATGAGGAGCATCCAGAAAATGAGACACTTTCCTTGAACAGCTTGTTTTTAAGCACCTGTCTTGTATGAAGCATGAGCAGGGGACAGATGGAGCAGCATGGGTGCTGTTATCTGCTGTGCTGATGGGTTGCTCTGGATGTAAAGGCAATGTCCCATTCCTTGTCCTACACCATGTATTCCATTTTCTCTGAGTCTCTGCAAATCAGACAGCAGATGCCTTTGCTCTGAATCTGCTGTGGATCCCTAGGTGGCTCTGGTGAAGTAACAGATCCCAAATTATGTTGTTGGGGTACAAAGAGCATCAATACAGGTAGAACTAAAGTTCCATGCGTACCTTTGCTAGCTTGTTTTCCTTACTTCTGGAACAGCAGACAAGCATTTGATCCTCTTGACCTTTTCCTCCCCTCTTTTGGAAAATATTAGTTTTAGGAAGCACTGAGTCTCCTGTCCATCTCCCAATTTCAGCCTCCAGGGTAATTTCTCTGCCCATCCAGTGCCACCGGTACCATTCCCAGATTCGGTCGTGGTGGTTCTTCTTGCCAACAGTGTTGGCAATCCTGTTACCCTCCTTGTGTTTTTTGATCCAAAACGTGGATGTAAAACCTTTAATAGCTAAGCTCTTTCAGATGAGCAGTTCAAATTCCTCTTGAGGCAGTATCAAACACCTTAAACTCAAGAGGTGGAAATTTGATCAGAATATTTTACAGGAGAAGGAAAACGGTACCTAGGCAGAGATAGTTCTGTATAGCAATCATATCTAACAGCCACACCTATAGTCATGGCTCCTTGGAGTACTTGGGAAAAAAAAAATTCTAATTTTGTTACATTCTGCTGAAAATGTAACACATTTCTCTTGTAGTTTGTATATGCTAAATAACAAAAATACTGTGTTTTATCAGCCCTTGACAAAAAGCTCTGTTCTAATTTTCCTTTCTGTTATAACAAATTTTCAGATTTAATTTCTGGTAGTCTTTTCTTTGCCAGATGAACACAAGAAAAAAAAGTCAATTCCTTGACTCCAAAATAAAATATAAATTAACAGTTATCAGAAGAAAAATAATTGAAGGCATAAGAGAAGAATGCTTTGAGCTAGGAAGTCTCCATGGCAAGTGTCTGGTTACTATAGCAATCGCCATGGAGCATGTGACCAGCATGATAATAATAGCAGGGGACTTAAGAGCCTTTTCTCTCGCTGAAGTTTGATGTCCTCTGAGCAGAGGTGTTACGTGAGGTCACATGCCCACAATCCTGACTCCCAGATGGATGGGTAATGCAAACGATCCATTTGCAGCTCCCACTGGGCAGAAATGCTGCGTTCGCTTCATGGATTTTAATTTGTCTGATCTACAGCACACCACAACTGAGGGCAGGAATTTCTCCTCCCTGGTCCAGCATGTTTTAAACCTGCACTTTGATTATTGGTTTGTGTAGCACTGATTGCTGTGTGTATGTTTTGTGGAGCACGTTGAGCTGGGCAGGCTACCCTGTGTCTGCAGAACTTGGCTGATAATTTTAATGCAGTAGTACAGTAGAATCCCAGTAACACAGAGGTATTCATATTGAGGGACAAAGAAGCTTAGTGTTGCATTAAAATAACATGTCGCTTTAATTTTTTGCTTTTCCACACTTAATTCCTGTGTCTAGTCAGTGTAGTGGCTTGGTTTCAATAATGAGAAAAAAATAGAGGACACTCATTCTGGAAAGAAAAAAATGTCAAATTTGCATTCTGCATTACTCAGTTTTTTGTTGGATATTTGGATAGGTAGCCTCTGATTCCTTCCAGCATATGGCACTGCTGACTTGACTTCCATCGGTGTTTAAAGGCTGTTGAGAATCCCACTAAAATGTTAAATATTGATAGTTCCTTGTCACTTTCATGGAATGATGCTTTTCTAGAGGACAGAAGAAATAAGGATTAGAGCCAAGTGATTAAATATATATATTTTAACACATATACAAGTTGTTAACAGTATCAAACTGAGATGTTAAATTTTCATGAACTGGAAACATTTACCTTTGAAAGAAGAACCTTTTCTGTAATCCACACTTTGAGTATGACTATGTGTTGTCAGCTGTGCCATGTGTGACTGATGATGACAGGGCACTACTACCTATTGTTCCTCACACAAGGATGCAGAGACATCCTCTTTGTTTGGAGGTTGCTACAAGCAGCAGCTGCTCCTCTGAGGAAATGAGTCACCCGAGTGTATTTGCCACAGGAATATTTGCTCTCCTCGTGCTGTGTGGAAATCAGTGATGTGAGGTGTTGGTGCTGTGCAGGTGTCGGGGCTCCATTCCCAGAGATCCTCTCCAGCTTGGCACAGGGAGAGGGCTTAGCTCCTCCTGCTGTCCAAGGCATAGGTGCTGAAATGAAGAGTTCTGAGGAGCTGTTTTCCTCACAAATGGGGCTGGCAATCCTCATTTGTTGTATTCTTACTGGTTTTCCTTTCCAAACATCATCTGTTAAAACAAGGGAAGGACATATCAGATGCATTTCCTGGAAGTTGGCTGCCTATTTTTTGGCTATCTTGCTGTCCTGAGATGTTTAAATACCAAGTCAGTCATTACTGTGTAACAGAAATCCAGATTAAAGAAAGATGATTTTGTTTTGTGTTTTAGATTCAAGCTCTCTAGCATTCCAGTACTTCTTAAACACTTTTTCTACAAGGACAAGGGGGAATGGCTACAAACTGACAGAGGGCAAGGTTAGATTGGGTATTAGTAAGAAATTGTTCCCTCTGAGGGTGGTGAGGCTGAGGCTCTGGCTCAGGAGGTTGCTCAGAGAAGCTGTGGTTGCCCCATCCCTGGAAATGTCCAAGGCCAGATTGGATGGGACTTGGAGCAATCTGACCCAGTAGAAGGTGTCCCTGCCCAGGACAGGAGGATTGGAATAAGATGCTCTGCAAGAATTCTGTGATTTTTAATGGAAAGCTATGAAGTGGTTGGAGGAGTTTGCTTATTAGTAATTTATGTTTGTCCTTTATGTATTGAGTAGGATATAAATAGGGAGCACTTAGGTAAAAGTGTGTGAGAATGCTTATTTGGGTGATAAGTGTTATTTTACTTAATCGTCAGAAAAATGATATTTCAGATTTTTAAATATAATAGATGCACAGTTTATCTCTTTGCTATTACAGCTTAATTTGACGACTCAGTAGTAAACCATAGGCAGCTTTTTTCACCCTCCTGTGCTTTGCTCTGTTGTTGCTCTGTTATCAGGGTGGGCCAGATGGGAGCTGAGGTTCAGCTCAAGGTAACCAGCAGAAACTCCTGCACGGGTGGGTCGATAAAATCCCACATGATTATCTGTGGTGCACTGCTGAGTAGACACAGATCACTGAGCACACATGGTATTTAGAGGGGGTTTTATTATAAGCATTGGAGCCACTGAGAGAATGTAAGTGTCACCTTTTTAACAATGCAATTACTCAGCTGGAATAGCGGAGTATTTAAATGCTTTTAACAACTGCTGTTATGTGACAATTGCAGAGGGTTTGCTTTTGGGACAGGCCAAGTGGAGATGGGTCTCTGGAGATCATAGTCCTTGTCTTGGATCAGGGTCAGCCAGAGCATATTGCTCAGGACCATGCTTTGTAAAAGCATTGAGTATCTCTAAGGATTAAGGATTCATAGTCTAGCTAGGTAATGCATTTCTTTACTTTAAAAGTGTTTCTTGACTTGCATTTCAATTTGTGCCTGTTGCTGGGTACCACTGAGAAGAGCCTGTCTTCATCTTTACTCTCCCCCATTTGTATTTGACACTTCAGTAAGATACCCCTGGTCTTCAGTTTCCAAAACGTGAATGTGGGTGTTCTGACTTGCTGGCAACATTGTTTCAGTTTTTTTTTACTAAATAAGTAGTACAGAATGTAAAGTAAAGGTGTGCAATGTAAAGTAAAGGTGCAAAATGTATGAAGTAAAGTCAGAATGTAGAAAGATGTGGTTCAGCTAGAATATAAAGTTCTAATTTTCATTGTGTAAATTCTGACTGTTACAACAAACACCTTAATGGATCTGGCACTGTTAAATTCAGGAATGGAGCTGGTCCGGTAGGATTAGATTTTTAATTGCAGAAGCCACCTAGGATGCAGGTGTAAGGAATGACTGTAGGAATCCCGTGTCAGACTGACAGTGTAGACGTGCCTGAGGCAGTGATAATCCTGCAGCCTTGCACAGCAGCCCTGACCCAGCTGCACCTCCACAGTGCCTGCTGTGGGCTGGGGCCGTCTGCCAGCAGCTGTAACAGGGACACTCTGCTTTGCCTTTACATGGCAGTTAGCAATGAATTTGGGAGCGAGGGTCCTGCCTCTGGAGAACACCCAAGCAAACCCTGGCAAGGAAGCCCCTCTGACTGAGCACACACAGCAGGTTAAAGGGATTCCTGCAATACTGCTGCCCTGGATGCTGAGTACTGCAGGAAGCTTCTGGCAGTGCTTCAGAGAGAATGACCAGCATGCTCCTGAAGGACTTTGAGGGAGCTGTTTCCCACTTTTGTATCATTCCTTTTCAGCCTCATAAAGTAAATTTAAGCTGGGGTGAAATCCCCTTGATGGAAGCTGTCTGAGGGGAAGTAATTGCATGTTGTTAACCTGACAGGCTGTTACATGAGGCTGGGGTTCAGATGTGGGGTGGGTGAAGGTGAGCTAAGCAGCTGGACTTGGGTGTAATGAATACAGCCTGGAAGCAACATAACTGATGGGATATATCTGTGGGAAGCCTCCACCAGTAATCCACCTGCTCACCCAAACCCTCATTCATGGAAACTGTCCCATCATTAACCACTAGGCATTGCTCCTGGTTTTCTGGGTTCATGGATACAGTTTGGAGATGTGATATTCCCTGTACAAACTGCTCAGGGCTGATCAGGTATGTGACTGCAGCCTTGTTTCAATAAGTTTAAAATTACTTTTTGTGTAATTCCCTGTGTTGGACGTTTATGTCTACATTGTTTTTCCCAGCTAATAAATTTTGTGAAGGAAATGGAATACACATACTGTAATATTTTTTCCCGATTGCTTTAAATGAGTATGAATGCCTTCAGCATTTCTGAATATTTAGGACTTCCTTGGCTGTTTGGGCATTTCTGAGGCAGCTTCTGTGGTTCTTAGGGCTGATTTTGTCCTAGTATTTTAGACCTGTTGTCATTTGACACCCACTGTGATTCCCAGGCTGGTTGGGTTAGCTTGGTTTGGCTTCATGCTGGATTTCTGGGATTGTGGGGAATGAAGAGTACTGATGTGGTTACTGAGCTGGAGTGTTTGTTTTCTTTGACTACACGTAAAGCTGCACTGCCAAAGGTGAATGGCCAGGATTTGGAGAGAGGAGCTAGGAGCAGTTCAGGTTAATGAGGTTGTCATCCTCCAGCAAACTTGTACCTGTGAATTGGGGTGGTTTTGTAGCTGGAATACTTATCACAGCAGGCTTTTCCACTATTGTGTTTGTGGGTGCTCTCACACTGTGCACTTGATTTGCCAGGCAGTTGTGTGACAGTGCAATTCCCATGCACTGATAGAAAAGAGGGAAAGGTCAGGTGAGAAATGTGGATGGAAACTGCAAATCCTCAAACCGTGTCTTTCTGTCTCGCTCCTCCCTCACACCTTCCCTCCTGCACTTAGAGTGCTTTCCTTTCGCTACTCACAGTGACTCCCAAAGAATTCTTCCTTTCACCAGACACCAAGCCTTCCATCATGTAGGTCTCTCAGGAAAATCTGCTTGTTTCCTGGCCATCGTGGAAGTCTCTGGCAATCCTGTTTACTTGATTTTTTTTTTTCCACCTTGAAGACTAAAAGTAAATATAGAATTAAAAATACAATAAAAAGACCCATCTCTAGGGACAAAGGGACAAGTGATGGATTTATCAGAGTGGGATAGTTTATATTTCATCCCCTTTACATCACTGCAATATCATGCCATATCTGGGTTTTCAGAACCATCTAGCATGATTGTTAGTTACAAGAACCATCATGTGTGATTGAAGTTTACTTCATCTTTACACTGATAAGTATCAGTGATTTAATTTTTTTTTTTTAATAGGGCAGGAAACATTGTAAGGAAAAAAAACCACACAGTACATAATCCCCACATACCTAAGCAATGTGTTTAACTCAAGAATCACTTGTTGGGAATAAACACATGTCAGACTGTAAATGGCTTAGTTTGGAGTGAGAAAGGGATGGGCAGGCAGATGAATTTGTGCAAAATTTGACTAAAATGAGAGGTGGGAGATGACTTTTCTTTTTAAAACTGGCATCTGTGTTTTTAAATTAAAAGAATAGCTGCATCTCCACAGGTTCCCCAAGTGAATTCCGTGGATGTCTGACGCTGATAACAAATGACTGTTGTATGTCTTCCCCAAAATCCTTGCTGTGACTGTGATTGCAGCTCTAATTATGGCATAACAGATGCAGTGTTGTATAGCACCCGCCTTCTTCGAGCTCTGTAGCTCCCCTTACTTGTACATGAGTTTTCTCATTTTAGTCTAGAATTTACTACTGCTCACAGTAACAAAGAAGTTGCTCTTGAAGTAAGGAAAAGAAAAAAAGGTTTTGAGATTGTTACACTGGTCACATTGTTGTTGTGCTGCAGATGTTCGTTGTGTTCGCAGACAGCGCGATTGTGGGAGAGTGAATTCATGCCTCACTGGGTCCTTTCCACTTTCTCCAGCCTCTCTTCTGCTGAGTAAGCACTTAAAGGGAGTTTTTTCTTTTGTTCCCCAGCCTTCGCCGCTGTTTGAGAAGGAGGGCGAGTTACTTGGCTGGTTTTTTTCTGTTGGAAGTGGAACAGCATATTTTTTTTTTTTTTCTTTTTGAAGTGTTCCTTAGAAGAGATAGAAGAATGCATTTACATGTGAATGTTGCTGTATTGTTCTTCCAGCCCAAGGAGGAGGTGATTTATTTTAGTAGTACAAACTAACGCCTTTCCTGTGCCAATCATGCTGCCATTTTCTGCTTTGATAGTGACAGTGAACCATCTCTGGGATGTTACGGTCGTGGCCGAACGCCGCGCTCCCGTGAATGGGTTTGGGGACAAGGAAGGTGTGCGAGCAGCACCTCGTGCCGCCGCTGCCCCGTCCCAGGACGTGTCCAGGGCCAGGCTGCTCGGAGCTACCTGATCTAGCGGCGGCTGTCCCTGCCCGTGGCAGGGGGCTGGAGCTACAAGAGGAGCTCGAAGAGCCTTTTCCAACCCCAACCACTCGGTGATTCCCACAGCATTTCTCCCCCGGAGCATCCCCCCCTGCCCGGGCGCGCCGTCCCCGCCCCGCCGCCGCCGCCACGGCA
>WEIU01014764.1:234543-250212 GCA_013389925.1 Aegithalos caudatus
GCCCTGCCCCGGCGGTGCCACCCTCGGCTGGGGCTGGGCGCGGAGCCTGCATGGCACGGCACGGCGCCGGCTGTGCCGCTCGCTAGGATGAACGAGGAGGCGGCCCAGAGGAGCGACGGCGGCGAGAAGTGCAACGGCGGCAGCCAGCGGAGGAAGAGACCCAAGAAGGTGGGAGCGGGAGCAGCAGCGGGGAGCGGTGCTCGGGGTCTCTCCCCGTCCGGTTCTATGCGGAACCGATAGCGTTGCGATAACCGAGCCGGATAGCCGGCTGAGGCGAGGCGGCTCTCTGTATTTTTTGTTCTCTTGGAGTTGGTGTCGTTCGGCAGTGGATGCTGCTCGGCTCAGGTTTCCCTCGGCTGCCCTTAAGAGAGCGGGTGGTTTGTTTTGACAGAAGATGGTATTGGCTCATGTGCTGCCACACATCCCTTTTCCTTCAGGCTACAGAGATGGAGCTTGATAAACCTCTGGTTTGTTTTTCCGGAGATGTTTCTTAAGGTCCTATTGTACACGGTCGTAGGGAGATCCGTTGCTGGCTATTGTACCGTCCGCGGTAATTCGGTGATGCTAATGGCAAATAGCTGGGTAAAAACGTGAATTTGTCCAGCCACACCCAGTTCCCAGGGCACTTTCTCTGTGTGTCCAGTCTATCTGTCACAAATGGTTGATTTTCAAGGTATAGCTTGCCGTGCCCCCTGCTTCAACCCCCTGCTTGAGGTAATCTCTTTTTAATGGCTTTATGGCTTTAATTGCAGGCAACTATTTATTTCTGTTTGGGCTTTCTCTACCCTTTAGGAGGAGAGATGCCTGTGGTGCTGCATAATTATGACATAAACGGGTTTACACTTGTTTTCCCCTCCCCTTCTTTTATGTCAATTGCTATAACCTGAGCTACCCCACTGAAATGTGGGGGAATGCTTACAGGATGAAGAGGGAATTATTTAATCTATACACAGCATACACTGATTAATTCTTCAGTCCCTCATTTTGCATAGAATTTGCATTTTAACCAACATTGTACACGACCAAGACAAATTGTTACAGATTGTAATCACACGCAGACGTGTTCAGGGATTTCTGCATGGGCTTGGACATGGTGAGGAAATGCTCTTTTGCAATAGGTGACACTGTTAGGCCCCTTTTTATCACAGAGGGGAGATTCTGTACCTGTAACCACAAGGAAATGAGAGAATCCAGCCTAAACGAGAATTGGAACAAAAACACCCTCACCCCACCCCATTGTGTTTGGAATATTGCCTGGATCCCCACGCAGTGGGGGTTTTTATATAGCATCTTGGCCCTTTATTTAAGCTGAACCTAGTAGGAAAGAAGATATCTGCCTCATCTCACCTCTGAATTTGAAAGGTTTATTTGTGGGGGTATGGAATCCATATAAAGAAGCAAAAATCAAAAGATTAAGTGTATAGCCAGCATTTTAGTTGGACTGTTAAGTTACCTGGAATCAGTATCATACTAGGAGAGAGGTTTTGAAGGTCTAAGGCATCAAACTGGGTGTTTGGATTGCTTCTTTTTTAATCTCTGTATTTGTGCTTTCTTTTTTTCCCATTGTTTTCCAAGTAAAGTAGCCCACAGCCTTTGCAACAACTGCCAAATGAATGCTTGGAAAGCATCTCTTATATTGAGTTTCCATATTCAAATCTTCCAACAGCTGATTCATCTTCATTTTTCAAAAGCACAATAAATGCTTGGCTATCTTCTTTTACAACTATCAGTCTTTTACGGTTAGATAATATTAATGGGGCATTTTCAGTGGACAAATACACAGTGAAAATATTGTTAATCCCTGGGTTTGGATGCACTAGATGTTGGTGGCTCAGGTCTGGTTTTAGATAAGCTCTCAACATTCTTCACCCTTAGTGACTTTATGAGGAAATACAGCTCCTGCCTTTGATATTTCTTTTAAAAGTCTACAAAATATTTTCTGAAAACATCAAAATGGGTAACTTTCTTGATGAGAGAGGTAGACCCTGGAATTGCCAAGAGTACAAGAATTGCAGGTTGAATTCCTCTGTGTTTTGACGAGGTAGGCACAATTTATTTTGGGAAGAGAGACAACAGTGCCATGTGCAGGAGCTCCAGAATCCCAAGCAATGTAGCCTGTTTTCAGGTCCTGAACTACTTTTGCTGAACAAAGCTGCATTGCGCCAGCCAATATGCCCTCTATCTGTTCTGCGGAAGTTGATCCCTTTTGTGTGGATAATTAAATATTAATTGAGCTTGATGAGTTTGATCTATGTATTGGGAGAGACAGAGAGCGCCTCTTCTCGGCTACAGCGTTCAGCTGGGTCTTCTGTGTTCCAGGAGGGTGTCCTAGCCAAGAAACCAAGTAGGACTTTCTCTAATTTTCAGCAGACCTTTTTTTTTTTTTTAATATGTGCTCACTTTAAAATAAGAAGGGTTCAGTTTTGTCCTAATACAGGACGGGAAAAATCAGAATTTTCATAGAAAGGGCAAAATTATTACCTACGCAAAAGCAAATGTAGTCATTGTGGTGATGATGATTGTGGCTTTGTGTGTTCCTGTGAGTCAGTGGGCTACCTCAACAGGTTTGTTAGTCCAATGGTAGGGTCATGTTTAGTTTTTCCTGCGGTATTTCATTCCTGTGATAACTGGGATATGATCAGATTTGCGTTCCTGGGAAGAAAGTCCGTGTTCAGTCAGTTCTAGTGTCAGCACAGGATGCAGTCGTGGACAGAACTTGTTCTGCTGTTGGTGCAGCTTCCTGGAGATTGGTGTGGAAGGAGTAATGCAATGAGTGATCTGGAATGTGTAATATATTCGTGTTTTCCTTCTGTCTTTTGCCAAGTCCATTGCAAAGGGCACAAGTACTAAATTCCTACAATTCCTTTCAAGGATGTTTTTTCATTCTAGAGTGTTTCAGATGAAAACCAACTACTGTTGGTCATCATGTAGAAAATGAAGCATGTTCCTATACCTAGTACTGAAAGCACTGATGGCAGAAGGACTTATAGGAGCCACAAGTTCTTGCTAAGCTTACAGGTTCTTAATAAACCACACTGTTGATGGCTCACTGCAGAAATAATCCATTTTGGATTATTGCAGAATTCTAGTCTTGCTACTTGCATTGCTCATTCTTTAAGAAAAAATAATATCTTGGAATCAGACCCATAGTCAAAGACTTGGAGGAAGTTGTAATGTTGATTTAAAGGAACAGAAATGAGACTTCCTTTTCTAACCTAAGCATAATCTCCTATTTTAAATAAAATTGGCTGCATTATGTGAAGTAGTTCCAGTGGAAGCTGTATGCTTGCTAATGCAATCATCGCAGTGTACAAGCTAATCCTTTCAATTAATTTCAATTACTTAGGACTTTTCATTCCATGCATAAGGTAATTGAGACCCATTTTGGAATACAAGTGTCGTGCTGGTCACTTCTGTTCAGGAACAAGAATCCCAATGTACACAAAACACGTGGAGAGGGATTGCCAGATGAGTGAGCCTGTCCTACACAGAATCCAGAGGAGCTTGGCTTTAGTGTGCTCAAGCAAGGGCAACCTGAGGGGAAAAGGAAATGAGGCTCCTCTGCAGCCTTCTAATAGGTTTAATCAGATAAAAAGCCCAGAGAAACTTAATTATGTATGAGATATGATTTCTCTAACGTACCACTGGACTGGATTCAACTCCTTCGAGGAGGTTCCTCTTGCTGCCATGTTTCTGTGCTTTCCTCTGCATCATTTACAGTGTCATAATAGTATTGCACAGCACTTTTATTGGTGGTGTGGCTATTGAGATATTTTAAAATGCTTGTTTACCTGGTTATTTCACTCTTGCAACTACCAATTTTAATGGAAAATTGAACGCCATCAAAAGAAGGGTTTGAACTAGTGACCATCTCGCCTGAAATTGGTATGGGCACTGGGAGGACAGCAGTTCCAGTCCTCTGGGTGGTGTTTCCCTGAATTGGCCTCATTCCATGTTTGTGCCTTCCCGAGTTGTTGCTCTTTGCCCCACTCTGCTCTTATAACTGGTGCCAGACAAATAGCTGTGGCCACACTGCTTTGGCTGTGCTGTTTGGTGACCCAACCAGGATGAAACCTGTGTGCCACCTGAGAGAGATCACATCCTCTAGCTTTAGAAGAAAGAAGGTTTTCCTTCAGTCAATAAGCAGTAAATTGAACAGGCAGAAAAGAGCTAATGAGAAAAACCACAGGCTTTTCTTTCTCTCAGCAGTAGATATCTAAAAGGCTTTATCACAAAGGACAAGTGGTAGTTTCAAGTTAACCCAACTCACTGGTGCTCAGTATTGCTAATTTTATTGGTAACACGGCTGCTGTAAGTCTGGAAGGTCTTATTCTTCTTTCAGCTGAACCAGTGGGAGAGAACTGGAACTGCTTTGCTTTCAGAGGAGCTCTAATCCAATTTACATTAAAGCAAACGGGCAGCTCTATGGCTCTAGAATTCGCTCTGTAAGGAAGAGAATACATAAACAAAAAAATAAACTTGTTTGTAAGTCGTGGACAGGATTGTTAGGAGTGTTAAGGTCAAACCAGTTGTATTCCTAAATGTCTGCTCTGTGCTTTAATGGTGTTTGCACTATCATTAATCTGATGCAACTCCACTGCCATCCTTGCGTTATTGAAATCAGGATTTGCTTGTTCCCTTTGCCTTTTATTCCCATCACGAGTCTTCCAGCACATTTTGTGCCAGGTGTAAAACTAACATTTTAGCTTCAACTGCTTTGCTGTATTTAGCTTTAGTTGCTATGTGTGATGGTATCAACCCAGCAATGATGTGTGTTTCTCCCACTATGGGATGGAACGTGTCACCTCTGTGTCCCTGGTTGCATCAGCTTCCATTACGACAGCTCCATGGTGAGTTGCACCCTGGAGAAATAATTTCCATTTACTTGAAGCAACAAGACAGGGAAAATAATGACGTGTGGTAGAGCTGAACATCTGAACTAGAGCCTTTTGTGGTTTTGTGGTTGTTTTTTTAACATCATAAGGTGTTTAAGACAGAGGGTGCACATGCTCTGGACCTGGTGGCTGAGCCTGGCTTTTCTAGCTCTCTGTTCCAGTGTAACAGGGTCACTTCAGCCATTGCTGTGCTCTGTTGTATCGATGCAATGAGCAAGTCTTAGGTCTAACACAACTACTTGGAAGGCTATATTTGTTAATCGTGGCCTTTAAAGGTAATATATGTATTGTTTTAAAATGTTCTTGTTTTTGTAAGAAAGTAATAGGAATCTGCAAAGGGATGGAGTTGCAGTGTCTTAGCAGATTTGTGCCACTGCCACATTTCAGATTAAATACTGTGGAGATAAGGGGGCAATGATCTGGATCAGTGCTGACTGTCACCGGGGATGATGTGGCTGCTTGAGCCTGCATCCGCCTGCCGCGCATTCCAGGCTCCCGGTTTGTCATTCACGGTTCTTGCTCATTTTCCCCAATGTTTGGCAAACATCAGCTGAGTCACAGAAGCCAAGTCCCTTCTTCCCTAGCCAGCTTCCCTTTCTCCCCGCGGGGTGCCTGGGGCTGTCAGTATCACACATATTGTATCACACCCGGGCACCTCGCAGCCTTGTCAGGCGTTCCAGCGGTGACAGAGGCCGGGCTGAGCTCAAAGCCCGGGTCCTGCCTCTCTGGGGACATGGGGGCCGTGCTGGAGACACCCGTGTGCTCCCCCTGCCCTCATGCCCCCGCTTCTCCCACCCTCCTGTCCCTGGCAGCGCTGCCGAGGGTTTGTGGTGCTGTGTTCCTGTCTGCGCTGGGCACGCCGTGTTGGTGCTTCTGCTGACATCCCTGGCCAGGGAGGTTTGTTCACTCCACAAATTGACACTGACATATGCAGCACGTAGGGGTTAGGTTAGACGCCGGGAGCCCTGGAGCTCTGAAATGCCAGCGAGAGAGGGAGGCCAAAAAAATCCTGAGATGGCCAGAGGCTTTTCCACTCTCATTTATTTTCAGGAATTAATTATTTCAAAATCTTTCCTAGCTGATTAAGTAGGCTTCTTTTGTCTTGGTGACACAAATTGCTGAGCTGAAAATTTGAACTTCCTGTCATTATGCTTCCACTGTGTAGGAATAATCCCAGTATTTCTGTTTTCAGTAGAAATTTGCAGTACCGTTATTCATTCAGTGGCATCCTAGTAGCTTTTGATTTTCTTATTTATTTCCACTTAATTTCATTGTTCCCTGGCATCAAATATAGGAGGGGAAAATGTTTTAAAAGTAGATGGAGATGGGCCAGTGGTTAAGGCTCCCTCAAAGCACTTTCTAAAATTGTGTGAGAGACGGTGAATTACTTCAGTTCAATTTTGATTTAAAAAATCATAGTTGAAAGGACATGAAACTGAATGTCAAATTCATCTTTCTCTATTTTAAATATGAATTTGGAAGATGGAAGATGTAGTATTAACATCTTTACCATTTACACAAAAATGCAGTGTATCCTTTTGGGCATTGCATGTCAGTTTGGGAATTGATTTGTCTTCCCCAAGCCTCCTTGAAATAAAAATGTTCCTTGGGTGTGCAGCAATTTATGGAGAGCAAAGGTAGACACCAAGCCACATTATCTCACCTCTTCTGTGGTTCTTTCCAGCTGGCTGCACTTGGGTTAGGAGCAGGTACACAATTTGTAACCTACTTCTGTTTTCTCTGGGTTTAGCTCACACACACACCGATTCAGCCCATGAATGAAGTGCTTTCTGGGGAATAGGATCAGCTCCGAAGGAAAGGGTAGAGTAATGGCAGTAATTGCAGTTGGGAGTGATTTTCTAGGTTAAACAGCATATACTTTTCTGCCACAAGCTGAGTGGTTCAGAAGGGGTTGGTTGCTTTTGTTTGTTTCATTCAGGCTTGGCTGCCGTGCATTTATATTACACTGCAGTACTGGATCTCAGCAAGCGGAGGGTATGGATTTCAACTGGCACCCGGAATGCACAGATTCCTGCAACTGTACAGCTTCATGGTCAATTAAATCTGCTAGTTGCTCCATCCTAGGGTTCCTTTATAAGGCAGGGTTTGAGGTGCATGTCAGCATAGTGGAGGCAGCAAAGAACATTGGTGAAGTTTTGAAGTATGCAAATGAAAGTGGGAAGTGGTGTTCATAAACAATTTACAACCTTCTATAGGATAACAATTCTAAACCTTATCTTTTCCTGCACTAAAAATTGTACTGCTTTCCTGTGATCAAAAGACTCTGCTAGTCCTCCTTTTTAAAACATTTAAAATGTCTAATGCATCTGGTAGCTTTCAGTATCAGAGAGCAGATATCAATGTATAAATGTCAAGAAACAGTGGCAGTCATTCACGGCGTGAGCCATTAGAAACCTCGTCTGACTGTGCTGGTGGGGACGCTGCTATGATCTAATCAGAAAAGGAATGAATGGGCATAAACACCAGGAGAAGGCAGCCCTGGGATGTGTGTGTGCTGTGGTGCTGTGTCCCAGCCTGTTTGTTTTTATGGGAGCATGGCAACGGAACACAGTGGGCTCCAGTCTGTGCTGGATGTCAGCGTGGATTTGGGACAGCCAGTGGGGCCCTGCCAGCTGCCATCAGCTGAGGAGCTGGGCTCTTGTTGCTGTGAACCTCTGACAGAGCAGAGCAGGGTGAATATCAGAAACAGCAGCTCTGGAATGGGCACAGATTTTCCAATCAATCTGTGATTCATACTCATTAGCTTTGAAACACTGAAGAAAGGCGCTTTATGAGCTGGCATTTCCATTTGTGCTCTAACTGCTTTACCCAGGCCGAAGAGAATGATGACTGCAGCGCTGATGAAAACAAGGGGAAGAGAAAGATGGGAACGTGTTCTATGCCTTGTCTGAAGGTCACTGCCCTGGTTAAAGATCACAGCCTCCCACTCAGCCCTTGGATCTGCCATTAGCCTCTTATTTGGTGTGAAACACAAGTCAAATGGGTCAAGTGTAGAGTTATTTTCTTTGGTAGCAGTTACCTTCAGAGTTGGGGAGGGAAGGTGTGAATATTCCTTCCTGTACCTTGTGTTCCCCGCCTGAAAGACAAGCCCGGCTTTTGTTGTTGCATTCATTTTTAATGGATCTCTTGTAATAGTGCAGGACGTGTTTCTCAAGGAAGCCACGGCCCTTGCAGGGCTTGCAGTCACTGCAGTTGTGTTTGGAGGTGTAAGTGTGTGAGGGCTTGTGGTTCATTATATGAGATGCTGTGTGTTCGTACACGCCTCTCTCCCCCCAGCTCGTCAGCAGAACTGCGTTTTTCACAGCCACATCCCCAACAGAAGCAGCAGGCGATGGCTTTCAGTTGGAAAACAGCTGCCAGGAACTCATTATGCACTAATGTACACTGTAAGATTCAAGATTGCTCCTTTGCAGAGGGAGCTTACAGTGTGGCCCATTCAAAATGTGGCTGACAGCAATTAGGATAGTGATGTACGACATGCCTTTCCTAGAAATCACTGTAAAGACCAGGTATTACCTCTGAACAGAAATAATACAGTCTGGATTGCACTTCAGTGTGTGCTAGCCCAATTTCTTTCACTGATGGAGGAAAGAAGTCCAGCTGGAAATCCCTTCTGCACATCGTAGTTTCATCTAAATGGAAACCAGATGCATTTAAAAAATCCCAAACCAAATTATTACTGAATGTAGGCGTTAAATACAGTTCAAGACGTTCGCCTTTTTGATATAATCAAAGTGATGAAGGGTTACAAACTGGTTTAGTGTGAGCTGGGGTAAGGGAAGCTTTGTGTGTTGGATGTTGATGCTGAAGCCCGTAGTTAAGGGATGATTCACGTGGGAAGGCACATTGGAACTGGGGCCTTCATTTCTTTTCTCCCACCCGCCCTCTTGGGAGGATTAATGTGAGGATGAATTTTATTTTCTTTTTCCCAAAGGAAGGAACAAACAGCTAAGCTTTTACTGAAACTTTCTGAGAAAATGCATGTAGCTGATCTCCCTTAAAGCGAAGCCCTAGCTTATAGAGAAGGAAACCAAATGCTTCAGGTTCCAGTCCAAAAAGCCTCCAAAGTCTTCTCTGTCTCCGAAGGCCGTAATGCAGCTGTGGCATTTGTAATTGTGTTTAGAAATAAGTTCTGAAAGTGACTGGGTTATGAGCTTGGGTTTCTGTGTTCCAAGCCTGAGGCCACAGTTGGACAAATGGCATGAGACAATGCTGCCACCAGGTGAATGATCTTCTTGGGAAGCAGAGTAAGAAATTCATCTGGGTTTGAGCTCCCCTCTTCCTCCATGTACAGGATACAGGGTGGAAAGGGATGGAAATGAGCAGCTGGGACCATAGAGGAGGTGAGGCTGAGTTTTTTTTTTTTTTTTGGTGAAGGTTTCAGTGCTTGACAAGATCATCAGGGAGATGTTTTTCACTATTATGTACTTACAAAACCCCTTTATTGGTACAGCTTGAAAAGCAGGTAATTATTTAAATCTTTTTTTCTGTCTAAAATGTGATTTGCAGGAACATGAAATGAGAGAGTGATTTACGTTGCCGTAATGCTTGGTTCGACCAGCTGAGCTTGGGCTGCTATTCTGCTGGTGGTGATATTAATATGAACTCATTTTCTCAAGCAGCATTTTTCATTATTGCAGCAAACATGCTTTAGGGGAGAAAACTGGCAACACTGCAGGCAGTGGCTTCACAGTGATTTGCCTGGGGCAGCCCCAGGTGCAAAACAAGGCTGAGGATCCAGTGATCCTCGGCTCTCCTGCATCCCTCCTGCTACTGGGGACCATCTCCTGGGGCCTTTACTCCTCATGCCTTTTTAAAACCCTGCCTCTCCTCTGGGCTCTCCCTGCCCTTTACTTTTCACCCAAAGGCCTTCTGAGCCCTAAGTCTTTTCTCAGAGGATACTCAAAGTATTCAGGGACTCATTTCAGTTTGGATGTGCCTTGGAAAGCCGACCCTTACCTTAGCTGTGTTCAGATAAAACCCACAGCACATTTTTAGAGCCTGAGTCAAAGCTTGCTGAACTTCATGGAAGAATTCTATTACCTTCAGTAATTTTGACTGCTTTATAATGGCTTTGAAATTCATACCATCAGGAACAAGTTGAATATTTTCCTGTTTACCCTTGACATTTATGGCTACATGATTAACTGAAGTAGGACTGGTTTTCAATACACTTAGATTGATAAATTCTGGGCCAGGTGTTTAATCTTTTTCTGGAAAATTTTCCCTTGTTACCTAATAGAATTACTGGCTGTATTTATTGCAGTAGTAATGACAGCCATTGGTCTATATTGGTGTTTGCAGAAAACACGTCATACTCTCAGTCTGTGTCCCAGCATGTGCCATAAAATCCAGCAGATACCCGTGGAAACATGCAGTTACTTCTCTTCCTGAAACATTTCAATTCATCTTTAAACTCTAAAGGCAGTTCTCAGCTCTGACCTACTGTATCTCAGCTGTAAGGACTGGGTGAGTCTTGCCTTGAGTCTACTGTCTTGAGCTGATGAAATATATAGGTGGATTATTCCAGCTGGCATTACAACAGTTTCTTCTGGAGAGAGTTATTTTACTGATTTTTTTAAAAAATATTTTTTCTAACCTTCAGGGTTCTTATTCTCTGTTTTCCTACAAACCTCCCAGTACTGTTGGAAATCAGGATGAGTTTTTGGCAAATCAGTTTGCATCATCGTTTCCAAACCTGAAGTGAGGTTCCTCTTTACTGTGGTTGAACCTGAACGCTGTGTCATTGCCCTGTTAGATCAGACAAGGCCCCCAGGCCGGGCAGGACTGGTGTGGCAGGTCTGAGGGGCTCCTTCCACTCCTTCACCAGGCTGTTGTGCTGTTCTGCACTGCTGGGAGCCTTCCTCAGAGCTGTGGTGTACAGGCAGCCCAGCCTGGAGGGTGATCTCAGCCGTGGCACATCCATGCAGCACTCCAGGGACAGCGGGGAGGGTACATAAACTGTGAGAGCGTTGGGAACAGCAGCACTTGTGATGGATTTCTGTCAGTGCAGCACTGATGTCGGGGTTAGGATGGTGTTGGGCGCACGTGCTAATGGAGAACACGTTGGAGCTTTACTTACTGTGACGTGCTTTTGGTGCCCAGAATTTCAGTCTCCTGTTGGCTGTGGCTGAGAGCGTTGGGGAGGGCAATGCAGGCAGGTATTAGCGTGAAATGAGTGTGGAGAGGATCAGCTCCAGAGCTGCACATGAACAGTGAGCTGCTGACAGAACTACAAACTCAATTCCAGGTGTGGAACACCCTTACAAATAACAGCAGGGATTATTAGGGGTTTATTCTGTTCTAATTACTTTTTGTCTTACACAATATTTCAGGAGACATGTGAAAGAAACATACTTTCTTTACATTGATCTCATTCAAACTCTGTTAGAGTTGATCTCAATCTTTAGGTTTGGCCTTAAAGGTTCAAATGGTTGCTGAAGCCCTTTGTCCACTCCAGCCCCTGCCACTTCATGCAGTGCTCAGTGGGTTTATTTCTTAGGTCATTACATGCTTTCCGTGTATCTGTCTGCTCAGATAAAGAACTATTTCTTCTAAATCAAGAAATGTTTCTGTAGCCTCTGGGAACTTATTAACTGCAGGGGTTTCCCAACTGGATTGCTGGCACGTAATATAATTGCAGTGAAATAAAATGGAGACTCACAGAAAATTATGGAAAGGTTTTAGTGACTGTGACTGGAAAGCCAAAAAGGAATAAATTTTGAGAAAAGAATTGTGTTTTGATTCTAAAAAGTACCGGGGTTTTATCAGCATGGTTCTATTCTATAGATTTAATTTTGAAAATACGGTTTATCACCCCTTTCCTTCATTTCTTCTCTTGGAATTTTTACAGACTACACCTAAAACCTCTGTCTCACTGGCCTCGGCTGCCAGCCAAGCGTTTTGTTCAGAGTTTGTTCAAGCTCTTGTCCTTATGCCAGTGGCATTGTCACCCCCCTGCAGGTGCTGGCTCCCCGAGAGGGGGTGTGACCGCAGGCAGTGCAGCCTGGGCTCGGCCGAGATTGATGAGAGAAGCCTCCCACCACCTTCCTGGTCTTTAGCAGAAGAGCTGCATTCCCACTCTTGTCCTCTTCAGACAACATCTCATTGGGGGTTAGAATACAAAGAAATGAACCCTCCCTAATTCATGTAGTGCATTTTCAGAAAACTTTCCATCTGGGAGCTCCGGACTCTTGTTTCCTCCTGGCACTGGTGACAGGAATTTCAGCTCCTCCACAATGAGCCATGCATTTTCAGTCGTGCTTAACTAAGCCAGGTGGTGTTTTATTTGAGGATATGCCAAAGAGGGCAAATACCATTGGAATTAATTTAGACTGCTGTTTTAAAAAAGTGGAAGGCTATCAAGCAGCATGGTATTTCATTTATTTTGGTATGTAAAGAGTAGAGAGTTTGAAATGTATCTAATTCTCTCTCAGGTTCCCCCCCCCCTCCCTCCTTTTCTTTTATTTCTGTATTGGAGCTCTCAAGGTGTTACTGTTCAGAGTAACTTGGGCATGACACTTGAGCTTTGTGTCATCTACTCTGCATTTGCATTTGTGTATTAATTTGAAACCCTATCCATATTTATTTCTTGTAGTTTACATTTTTAAAAAGTAATTAATATTTAAAAGCCTGCAGGAGTGTTTTCAGAAGAGTTTGTATCAGTTTGGCTGCATTTATTTAAATGTTCCTGTGTGAGTATGAGTTTGTGTGTGTCACCTCCGAAATGCATAGCTGAAGGTGCTGAGAATGCTCAAGGTAACCTGCTCATCACAGCCACTATAAAAGGCTATCGTGTCACTGAGACTTTGTTAAATCCCAGGCTGCAAGCTTAGAATTCCCTTTGGGAAAAGACATTTCAGTGCTTTTACCGTGCCATTTTAGCGTGGGTAGTGCTGCTTTTAAAGTGAATCTTGGAGATAAACTCTGTTCTTCTTTAATAACTTCCAGAGTGAAGCATTATCATGCCTATTTTGGTGGTTATTTGCAGACAAGAAGTGGAAGTGTTGACTTTAGATAGCTGTAATGGAAGTTACGAATGAGGAAGGCTGAGAGATGTTGAGACATAATGAACAGCTCTTCTAAAAAAGGTGTTCAGGGGGCTGGTGTGTGTGATCTCCTCATGTGGGTGCACATGTGCATCTACACTGGGGCATTTCAGCTTTAAATCAGCGTTTCTCTCTGTGCAGCTCTTTCATGAACATTATGAGTATCAGCTTCATGGATTACTGAGATAAATTTTAGTAATTTTAATAACAAGCACAGAATTAGCAGGGAATAATTTTATATAATTTGATCCTAGCATTATTTTACCCTCATGTTTCAGACTAGGAAGAGCTTCTTTCTCATTAGGCTTTCTAAAACATAACTGGTTGCAAATTAATGAACCTCTGCTGCTGACTTTGATCTTCAAGGTCCCTTCCAACCAAAACCATTCTACGATTCTATGACTTTGTTACACCCTTTCTGTGTCAAAAAAGGAGTGGGAGTACATTAACAAAGAGATGGTCAGTTTTTATGCTGCATAAAAAAGACCACTTTAGATGGTACCAAAATTCACCTACAAATTCATAGGTGGTGTATGAAAGGCACCAGTCCCCATTTTTACTGATAAAGGAGGGGGAAAAAAAAAGGCAGAAATGTTAAAATTAATTTCATCCTTTGTCTTATCTATGGTAGTTTCTGGTTTGTATGTTAATTTTCTCGAAACAAGTGTCCAAATCAAAGGCAAATCTTCATAACCAAGATGTACATTGGAATTAGTGTTATCTGCAGCAGGCTTGGAAGTTTTTCCTCTGATTATTTTCCTCTGAAGCCTTTTTCTGTACAACCAGGCAACACTTTTGAAGAGACAAATGGAATAAGGAGATATCTCTGTCCTGTGTTTGTGTTGGAAATAAGAAGTAATGCAATTAGTGGATGACTGCATGAACAGTAGCAATTAGAGCTGAAGAACATATGAAATGTGTGAGTGTAGAGCTGTATTTCTGTATCATCTGTACTGGCAGAAAACCAGAAAATCTTCACTCAGATGGGTAGAATTGTTGACTGATACGTTTTAAACTTTTTTGTCTAATTTTACTCAGTTCTGATTTTCGACATGTAAACCAGGTTTTGGGCAGTGTGATGGGTAGAGAAAATCTGAATCCATCCCCTCTTGTCTTTGAAAGTGGTCCCCACATGTGCTTCCAAGCTGCTGAAATTTCTACAAATCCAGCATCCCATCTCCAGCACTCACAGTTCAGAGATGCATAGCAAAGAATAGGAAATAGCTTTTTTTTGGTAACTTTATCTCCATCTATTCCCTATCAGTTTGCTTATGCAGGTCCATTTGAAAAACCTTATTAAAATAAAACCACCCCAGAAATCATAATTAATTTGACATGATTAGGTTCTTAACGAATTGACTTTGTCTGCTCCTTCCGGTGATTATTCCCTTTATGTCAGGGCCGCTCCATGGTCACAGAAGCCCTGGGTGCAGTTCTGGGAAGGTTATCCAATTTCCCTGCTGCCATGCAGTCAGCAGGAGCCCTTTCCAGTCCCCTCTGCTGAGCCACGCCCGTGTCAGCGGGGCAACTGTGCCAGGGGGCACACAGCCAGAGCGGGCACTGCCTACTTGGGATCTCAAAGGGCACAAATGTTCCTAGCTAAGGCAGCAGGCCCTTGATCAAAATCCTTACCCCTTGACTGTTTGAATAGATTTTTTTCTGGTTATCAAAATTTTGGTGGATCAACCAGAAGCTCTTCTTTCTCTGCTGTCTTCTGCATAGAATCGTGGAATCATTTAGGGTGGAAAAGTCTCTAATGGAGTCCAACTGTTCCCCCAGCACTGTCAAGCCTACCACTAAACCTTATTCCCAATTGCCACATGTGTTAATCTTTTAAATCTCTCCAAGAATGGTGACTGCACCACTGCCCTGGGCAGCCTGTTCCAGATCTTGACTTTTCCTTTTTTTTCCCCTATTTCCTTTGTTCCATAACTTTGGTAGAAGTCACAAAATGCAACCTTTGCTGTATTTTGTTGCTTTTGAATTGTAACTGTTTTCCACAGCGTGGTTAGCAACCTATTTGACTGCTACTGTTACTTACACCTTCTGAATACAAAGAAAACAAAGGAAAACAGAGGAAAACAAAGGAAATCAGTATTAGTTACAGCTGCTGGTACTGAGCACAGCCAGTTTTTCAATATAGAATCTTTGTCCTTAGGCCTATTGTCACTCCATCCTCACCAGTTCCAGTCTCTTGAGATTTTGCCACCTCAGTAACACTACAGGGGATTATAGTAATTAGCCCAGTCTTTCAGAGGAAGCTATTGAGCCTCCTGGAACAGCTTTTGGATCAGTGATGTTACCACCCTGGGGTGAAAGAGAATCGCTAAGGTGCTGTGTTGTGAGTGATGAAATGGGTCTGATAGAGGACTGAAATGATGTGGAAAGAAACTGCCCTAATTACCACATTCCTTCTACTGTAGGACCATTTCCAAGGACAGGTCCTCCCTCACCAAGCTCTAATCAGCATGATTCCTTTGGCTTGTCCACCAGATACATATCAGGTGACAACAGAGGGCTGACCTTCGGTGCAGTGTGATTTTAAAATAAAGCAAAAATACGTCACACCAGTGACAGCTGCTCAGCTGCAATGTTCACAAATTAATTCCTACTTAAAGATGTTATATTCACCTTGGAATTTAATTTGGAATGCTATGTAGATGTGTATAAGTATTATATATATATTTGTAAATATATTAATTTTG